>JAECUM010092927.1:0-237794 GCA_016617855.1 Megalonaias nervosa
GGTCTGTATGCTGGGAGTTCCTGTCTTGCTTTGGCCACATGCAAATGTTACAATGGGTCTGTATGCTGGGAGTTCCCATCTTGCTTTGGCCACATTCAAATGTTACAGTGGGCCTATATGCTGGGAGTTCCCGTCTTGCTTTGGCCACATTCAAATGTTACAATGGGTCTGTATGCTGGGAGTTCCCGTCTTGCTTTGGCCATATTCAAATGTTACAATGGGTCTCTATGCTGGGAGTTCCTGTCTTGCTTTGGCCATATTCAAATGTTACAATGGGTCTGTATGCTGGGAGTTCCCGTCTTGCTTTGGCCACATTCAAATGTTACAATGGGTCTGTATGCTGGGAGTTCCCGTCTTGCTTTGGCCATATTCAAATGTTACAATGGGTCTGTATGCTTGTTGTTCCTGTCTTGCTTTGGCCACATTCAAATGTTACAGTGGGTCTGTGTGTTGGGAGGTCTTGCTTTGGCCACATTCAAATGTTACAATGGGTCTGTATGCTGGGAGTTCCCGTCTTGCTTTGGCCACATTCAAATGTTACAGTGGGTCTGTGTGTTGGGAGGTCTTGCTTTGGCCACATTCAAATGTTACAGTGGGTCTGTGTGTTGGGAGGTCTTGCTTTGGTCACATTCAAATGTTACAGTGGGTCTGTATGCTGGGAGTTCCCGTCTTGCTTTGGCCACATTCAAATGTTACAGTGGGTCTGTGTGTTGGGAGGTCTTGCTTTGGCCACATTCAAATGTTACAATGGGTCTGTATGCTCGGTGTTCCTGTCTTGCTTTGGCCATATTCAAATGTTACAATGGGTCTGTATGCTGGGAGTTCCTGTCTTGCTTTGGCCATATTCAAATATTACAATGGGTCTGTATGCTGGGAGTTCCCGTCTTGCTTTGGCCACATTCAAATGTTACAATGGGTCTGTGTGTTGGGAGGTCTTGCTTTGGCCACATTCAAATGTTACAATGGGTCTGTATGCTCGGTGCTCCTGTCTTGCTTTGGCCACATTCAAATGTTACAATGGGTCTATATGCTGGGAGTTCCCGTCTTGCTTTGGCCACATTCAAATATTACAATGGGTCTGTATGCTTGTTGTTCCTGTCTTGCTTTGGCCACATTCAATTGTTACATTCAGTCTGTTAAAATAACTAAACTTACTATACTGGACATTAAGATCAGAACTGTAATTGTTTGCCTTTTCACTGAAGATTATAAAATACATTTAGAGAACTTTCCAAATCAATTATCATCAACTTAAAAGATAATTAAAGTGACATAATTTCGTTTACATGGTTGTTTAGCAGTTTTTCTCAGTTAAAATGTATGTGTCCTTTGGTACATCCATGGCATTTTATTTTCAACAAAAGATGCAGTGCAAGACATCTGTGGGTTTTTTTTTGTCAGTATCATTTAAAATATCTAGTGTTGTGACTGTGATAATGGAGACACCAAGGAATGAATCTTTCTTACGACATTGAATGTTAAGTTCAGCATATGAAAACTTAAATCAATAATTTTTTGGAGATGGAACAGGATATGAATTTTTTTGTTGCATTTTCACCAAAGTTTATGATACACATTAGAGAACTCTCCAGATAAATAATCATCAACTTGAACAATTTCAATTGACAGAATTTTTTTCTGTTCTTGTTTTGCAGTTTTACTGGGTTACTAAGTTTAATTTAAATGTGAATGTCCTTTTGCTACATCCATGGAAGGATTTAATGTTTCAAGAATCACCCATGGTTTTATTATATTGTCTTGAACAGTTATTGTATGCTGGTTTCATTACATATTGTAGAGTTATTATATGCTGGTTTCATTACATCATGTTGTACAGTTATTGTATGCAGCATATTTTTTTGAATCAATTTTCTGTTATTTTTACAGAAACTCATCGCTATTCACATGTTTTTCTTTAGTGAAAAAATGTGATATCAAACCCTCTTACATTTTATCACTCATGATGATTGAGGTATATTACTTATGGACTGTGGACAGTGGGGTATATCCTTGTGGACTGAGGACAGTGGGGTATATCCTCATGGTCTGGGGACAGTGGGGTATATCCTCATGGACTGGGGATAGTGGGGTGTATCACTCATGGAGTTTGGACAGTGGTATATATTACTCATGGACTGTGGACTTTGGGGTATATCACTCATGGACTATGGACAGTGGGGTATATCCTCATGGACTGAGGACAGTGGGTATATCCTCATGGACCGGGGACAGTGGGGTGTATCACTCATGGACTTTGGACAGTGGTGTATATTACTCATGGACTGGGGACATCGGGGTATATCACTCATGGGCTGGGGACATTGGGGTATATCACTCATGGACTGGGGACATTGAGGTGTATCACTCATGGACTGGGACGTTGGTGCATATTACTCATGGACTGGGTATAGTGGGGTATAGAAAAAATGTGATGTCATATTGTCTTACATTTTATCGCTCATGGATGGGGAACAGTGGGTTATATCATCTGTCATCTGTACATATATTGTACTTTATATAGGGTCGCAAGGTAGATTAGTTTCTCTAACAAATTTTAGTTGTTCTCTTAAAATAAAGAACATTTTTATTATTATTATTGTTATTATTGGTCACTATAGACTAAAATAGTCTAAGTGTGGCTACATTGGACATGGATCTGTAAAGCTCTGGTACTGTAGACAAGTTTCAGTGTTATTTGCATTTCAGACTCCTAAGATTTTATTTGATGTCTGTAGTATTTAATATATTTATTATTTATCCTTATTGCTGTCTTTTTAAGCAGCTCTTGGCTGTTCCATGATGTCAGCCTCTCTTTTGACTCGGAAGTCAACAACAACAAAAACGACTATTTCGGCTTCCACCACAGTGCCAGACAGTCCACTGCTCAAACGGAAGACAGTCACTGGGGAAAAAGCTGAAAGTATTGAAAAAAAGAAGCTCAAAGAGTCTAAAGAAGTGAAAAAAGAACATGGCACACAGATGTCACTTACAAATCCATTTCTGCAATCAAATTTGATTGGTCCATCCACTGAAGTCAAGGAATCAAAACTCCATTTACTGGGGAAGTACTCTGGTGGCTTGCTTATGACAACAGTTTCTGGATATGGCAGTTCGAATAAATTACCAGGCTCTCTAGGCCCTTCTAACCAATCCTCACATCAAACCAGCCAATCAGCAAACTCTTCTCTCAGGTCTGGCCAATCAAAGCTGACATCATTTGCTTCTGGCATGACTCTAAGCCACCAGTCAGGGGTAACTTCTTTCAGTTTGACATGTGGCTTGAAATCTAATTTATCAACAAACTCCTCACTGGGAACTACAACAGAATCATCCATTGGCCCTCTAATATCAGGAAGGTTAAAATCTTCTGGACTTGGGACCACTGGTTCTCCCATGCTCCCAGGTATGATTAAATCACCAACAGACATGACCCCTAGGTTTTCAGCAGACAATAAACAGAATCTAAAGAGGAAACTTGATAAATCCAAGCCAAAGGCTGAATCCAAAGTAGATCTCCAGATGCATGAGGTACCTCAGCCACAGTATGACTTGAGGGATCAGGTTCCAAAGGACAGAGAGATTGAAATTTCAAAGTTTATACCACCAGAGAAAGATGTCTCCCTCCTTATTGGCTGTGTCAAGCTTCATGATGTTAATGGAATGAAGGTAATGGTTTCAGTAATCCTCTATTAAAATCAAACCTCAGTTGATTTACTCAAATGAGTTTAATAGATTTTTAAATTCTGCTATTTATCATTCACAGAAATGGAATACAGAGATTACAAAATCTGACAATAACAGCAAAAAAGTTAAAATTAGAATTTGGTCAATGGCACAGGATTGTATACATCAGTCTAACCAGGCTCTGCGTCTTATGGTGTGACCTGACCAAAGGAACAGTGTTGCACCATTTCAAAAGTGTGTTTATCTCTTCATTTCCAGTAGTGTATATCTGATATTATGTGTTGGAGGAACATGTAAATTTATCTATCATGTCCATCAAATGCACACATGGTTATAGATGGGCATCTTAACAGTTTTCTAGTTATCACCCTGGGGTATGACAGGGTTTGTGTTATGTGCACTAGTGAGTTTGTGTCTGCTAAATGTACAATCAACCCTGTACACAGTTGCCACCGATGGGACAAAATCTGATTAAAATCAGATCTCTGTGTTCTGGTGACCTATGTTATTACCATAATTTGTAATTTTATTAGCCAATCAGATGAAGTCATGTCTTTGTATTTGGGAGACTGAGCAGTTTAGTTGAAGAACATCAGTGTGTGCCCATCAATTTTATTCACTATGAAATTTCTGAAAGCTGTATTTCCCTTGGCTAACTCAAAGGTTGCCAGAACATGACCCCTAAGCAGTCTTTGTCAGATCTTCATCCAGGACAGTGGAGATCTGACATTATTATTCTATAAATAGTTTTATGTACACTATTCAGCAAAATCATAAAACATGTATATATATTGTTATGTCCCAAATTTATATGCCACACAAGAATACTCTAATCTGCTGACTTTAATCCATTCCATAAATTAAATCATCGTTGCTTTAAAATAATAACTGATCTTGAGTTGTTTTGTGTACCATGATGGAACAATAATTTCACTACTTACGTAGTACTGTAAGCTGGTTTCTTAACTTCTGAGATCAAAAGATAGTCGGCTTCTGTGTGAAGTGTGAGATGAATAGGAAAACCATGGAAGTCTTAATTGGCTATTCTCTGTCACCCATGAACCACAACATTTGCCTTGACCCTAATGTAAAGGGATGTAACTCATACCTCAAAGACAAACTGTTTATTCAGAGATAGCGTTAATTTACAGGTAAATGACCACTTTAACCTCCATTCAACAAATGAATGCTTTTACCCTCCACCCTTATAATGAAAACAGCCTCATTTTAGAATTTGACTCCTTTTTGTTACACTGTCAACATGATTGGAGTTACAAGATGCATATTGGTTCACGTGATATTCCTTTATCTAGAGGATGCCTTCCACAAAAATTCAGTTTGCCGAGACTGAGCAGTCACTGTAGGTATGTTCCAGTGACAGCTTATGGTAGGGAGAAACTTTTGTCTGGTTATAAACCACCTGGCCACTGACCACAGAAGCAAGGTGATGGTTATAAACCACCTTGCCACTGACCACAGAAGCTTGGTGACCAGTACATACAGACCATTTATATAGAAAATTTACTGAGGGTAACTTAGAATGGCTGTTATGAACAGGTCACCACAGAGTAAATGTGACTGATAGGTCAGGTTTATTGCATACATGGTTATATGGTGGTGATCTCTTTATATCTATATATATATATATCTATATATATATATATATATATATATATATATATATATATATAAGAAAAGAGTGAAAAACAACAAGCTTTGTACAATTCAACAAATAATTTATTTCCCTAGAATACAAAGTGAAAATGTAAATAAAGGAACTTACTGTCTTGCAAATTAACTCCCAAATAATCTTAGAATTACAGACATAAGTCCTAATAATTAAAGTTCTGAATAAATTTTAGTATAAATCCAAATTAAATCCAGTGTTGATTGTGTTGATGTACCTGTGGTATCATGGTGTTGTACCGTCCAGTGCTGATTGTGTTGATGTGCCTGTGGTATCATGGTGTTGTACCATCTTTTGTTGAATCACAGGAATATAATGCCAGGTTTGAATTCACTACAAATCCCAGTTAACATTGCTGTCCAAGAATATTATTTTTTTTATGAGCACTCTGTATTTCCAGAGAAATATTACTTGGATTAAATGATTTGAAGAAATAACTTCCAGCCCAAATGAATTACAGGGCGGAACAGAATACAATTAATTCTGCCAAGATTTTAAATAATGAATAACAGATTTTCAGAAAATGAATGTGAATAACATTGAAATCCCAGTAACAAACAAATTCAAATAAATAGATGTATAAGTACTCTGTGCTATAATATTTTTGGCTTTAGTTTTCTTTAGTACCAAAATTTACTAAATGCATGTATCTATATTGCAGAAATGAATATATGTTTATAACTTTTGATTTGACTACACCATGTAACACACACCCAGAATAACACATATAGGTATTTAAAACACAATCAATATGAACTACCCTTAAAATATTGCTATTCAAGGCAAATATTGAATGCTAATTATATTATTACACTTTTGGTTACAAATATATCATAAAACACAAAAGTCATTGGGTAAGATGTAGAACAGAAAACATTGGCCTCCAACTGAGGGGTTGGTTGTATGCGAAAATTAGAACATGCACAATGTAGATGTGTCGTCATGATTGCATGAGATTTTTTATGCATTCTACATAAGACTGATTATATAATCTGTTGATTAATGTTTAAATATGCTTGCACAATTCGCATAGTAAAAACTGGAGGTGCCTCCAAAACATAGATGGAAGACATTGCACAATACAATATACAATTTTGTACAATGCACATAATAAAAATCATTTGTGATTCATGCAGAACATTCTTTGGCAAAACATTGTACTGTCTTAAACTACTTATGGAATAACAACTATATTTGTATTTAAACTACTCATGGAATAACAGCTATATTTGTATTTAAACTGCTCATGGAATAACAATTATATTTGTATTTAAACTACTCATGGAATAACAATTATATTTGTATTTAAACCACACATGGAATAACAATTATATTTATATTAAACTACTCATGGAATAACAATTATATTTGTATTGAAACTACTCATGGAATAACAATTATATTTGTATTAAACTACTCATGGAATAACAATTAAGTTTGTAATTCAGTCATTCAAACAATGTAAACAAGTGAAACTAAATGCTTGCCATGCTTTACATATGTGACAAGAGAATGGTTCAAATCAATAAACGACAGCAAATCTCTAACAAAGAGCAAATAGTTTGAATTCATGTAATATATATATATATATATATATATATATATATATATATATATATATATTCTATTTTTAGTAACTGTCAGTAGATATGTAGGCATCTATTACTAAAATTTCTGTTGTTAGTAACTGTCAGCAGATATGTAGGAATCTGTTACTAAAATTTCTGTTGTTAATAACTGTCAGTAAATATGTAGGCATCTATTACCAAAATTTCTATTGTTAGTAACTGTCAGTAGATCTGTAGGCATCTGTTACTAAAATTTCTATTGTTAGTAACTGTCAGTAGATATGTAGGCATATATTACTAAAGTTTCTATTGTTATAACTATTAGTAAATATGTAGGCATCTATTATCAAAATTTCTATTGTTAGTAACTGTCAGTAGATATGTAGGCATATATTACTAAAGTTTCTATTGTTAGTAACTGTCAGTAGATATGTAGGCATATATTACTAAAGCTTCTATTGTTAGTAACTGTCAGTAGATATGTAGGCATCTATTACCAAAAATTCCATTGTTAGTAACTGTCAGTAGATAGATATGTAGGCATCTGTTACTAAAATTTCTATTGTTAGTAACTGTCATTAGGTATGTAGGCATCTATTACTAAAAATTCTGTTGTTAGTAACTGTCAGTAGATATGTAGGCATCTATTACAGATCCTGTTTACACTCTTAATATTCCTAAAACAGGCCCCAGTTGGGTAGCCTTAATCTGACTAAAGATAATCACTATAACTATAGCCTTGAATAAAACTTACAAACATTAGATAAAATCATGTACCAGGAGGTTTGATCTATATGGGGTTGTGTTATGGGGGAGATCTCAACAGTTTCCAAGTTTTGCCCCATTACATCCAGCAACAAACATAGTACTAAATTATGCTTAACTATCCCTACACTAGCTTGAGACTTCAAACATTGGAATACAATGTGAATTATATGTGCACAGTGGTTTTGGAATTTGGATCCATCCTTTAGGGGAGCTTGAAAGTTGGAAAACAATTTTGTAAATGTGTAATTATCCTGGCATTATGCATGGGAGACTTACCTTTGGTAATAAATTGGAAAATGTTGTGATATCCACCCTATAAAATAACAATCATGTAAACATTTAATGGGCATAAGGGGACAGATTCTCATGTGTCTTCAAAAGAGGTCAGGGTCTTTTGTTAGAGTCCTGCTTCTGTGTCATAAATTGGAAACTGTTAAGGTCTTAACCCAATAACCATATATTAATTTAATTGTCAAAAATAAGGAGATAAGATACTTACCAAGCACATGCAGAAATTGTTTTTGCACTTTTCAGTAATTAAATAGTTTCCTTTTCTTTTTCAGTTTGCATTGATCAATGCTGTAAGTGGCTCTCTGATTTGTCAACCAAATTTCCAAGACAAGAATGACTCTACTCGTGTGGCTTTGTCTTCAGTGTCTGAAAATCTGGTCAGCTATGATCCAGAGTTCGTACTCAAGGTTAGACAACATACATGTATTTTTCAAAATCAGACACCATTAATTTATATTGAAAGAGTGAGATTTCATCAGGAATTGATATTAATGGGTAATTGGTTCTTATTTCAAATTATATAGCATATAGTAGGTTAATTTTTGATTATTTAAATGTAGCAATTTGTTGTATATGAGAGTTAAAAAATTTTGTGGGTTTATTTTTAACTGCAGATGAAGGTGAACTGAATGCTGTTTCTGCTGCCTTGCTGAGTGTCTTCTTTGATGTTTTCCATGCTCTTCCTTTTATTCCTAATGCACTAAGCATCCTTCAGGTTGACTGTGCAAGAAACTCCCTGCATCCTACTTCTATGGGGATGAACCAAAATTTCCATCTGCTCCACAGCTTTCTACTAGTTTCTGGTACTTCTCCATCTTGCTTTCATATGCCTCTTCCATTCATTCTTCCCCTGTGATGGTCATTTCCACCAGTATAATCCTCTTCCATTCATTCTTCCCCTGTGATGGTCATTCCCACCAGTATAATCCTCTTTGAAGTCTCAGACCATTTGATGATGTCAGGATGAAGTGATGTCTTCTGCACAACTTTCAGGAATACCAGATTTTCCCCGATCAGTTCTCATCTCCCCTGACTTTGCTTCTTGGTTATTCCAGTGTTGTTTCTTGTTGCAGGTTTCTTTTGTTCCACTTGAACAATTTAGATGAACTGGGGACCTGACCTCTCTGGATTCTGTACTTTCCATCATTCTCTCTCGAACATATCTGCCATCACTCTTGAAACCATGTTGTGTCTGTGTATGAATCACCCATGGGCAAAGGCAACATGGCATGATGATAGAATATGCTGGAGTGTAGCACTTTTCTGGCATATTGCTTGGGCACCCATTTGGAATGCTCTTGCTGATTCACTACATCCTCACCAATGCAGATTTCTTCTATGACCATTGTACATCATCGGTTTGCTTGGCTTGATTCATTCCATCTTTGGGATTGCCTTGAGCTGAGCCATTTTCTTCCTTTATTTGTAGTCCCAACATTATTCATATGCTTCAGTCTGTTGTCAGCTTCATTCACTGCCTTGCTCAAGGACCACTTTCTTTCTGTCCAAATTTCTATTCTGCTCCTCGTTTTCTTATCCTTTGATTCCTTGAGATGAAAGTTATAAGGAGTCTAACTTTGGCTGCTTTGTGTTCTTCATAACAATTATAAAGAGTTTAATGGGAATCATATGGCCGATGATAATTCCATTCTCCAGTCTTTACCATGCAATTGTGAATCTCTCTGTTGAGAATCTCAGGTGAATATTGCTGAAGTAACTCGTCACAAGCTTGGAAACATGGTAAGGTAATGTTTCAGGGCCACTAAAATCAGCTGGTATGGAAGAGAGCCATATGTGTTGGCCAGATTCAGCCGTACTCTTGTCATGTCAGATCTTATTTGATTCCAGACCTTGTGCAAAAGTTGGGTGAGGGTGCTTGTGTGTTCAATACAACCTGAAAATCTGGGATTCCTCCTTTCTGTACCAGTGTATCTATGTAGCCGTTTTCTGTCATGTAGAGCATCATTATCTCACCAGCACTGAGATCTTCCCTTCTGTGCTGAACATTGATATTGTCTGGAACTGAGTGATCAGTTTGGAATTTTTTCTTTTGGCACAAGGCAGCCTTCTGCCTGTTGCCAACATGCCTGGATCTTTTCCATTCTCTAAACCACTTGGAGGAGACACTACAAACATTGTAGTAGCTTTGGGCGTTTCTTGTATACCTTACAAGCTTACTTACAAGGTCCTGGTGCAGAACTTGATCTTACTTTCTGTACTACTTCCATGTAGGTTCCTTGGTGTTCAGGAAGTTTTGGGGCATTTCTTCTGAGACAGTTCTGTTGCAGTCTCCAAGTGAATCATTTCTGTTTGTGTCAGAGTGGATATCACTTAGGAATTGTTCTACCTCCTCCTTACTGTTTTCCTCCCATCCAGATATTTCTTCACTAACAGGGTTGACTCAATCATTGAATGTTGTCATAACAGTACACTCAATCACTGAATGTTGTCATAACAGTACACTCAGCCATTGAATGTTGTTATAACATTACACCCAGTCATTGAATGTTGTCAACAGTACACTCATTGAATGTGGTCATAACAGTATACTCAGTTACTGAATGTTGTTATAACAGTACACTCAGTCATTGAACGTTGTCATAACAGTACACTCAGTCATTGAATGTTGTCTTAACAGTACACTCAGTTACTGAATGTTGTCAAAAGTACACTCTGTGATTGAATGTTGTCATAACAGTGTACTCAGTCATTGAATTTTTATCATAACAGTATACTCAGTCATTCCATGTTATGTTTTAGTATGTGCATCATTTTTGTTTCTCATATGTGTCTTATGAGAAGGTTTCCAATAGATATTTAAAAGCTGAACAAAAATTATGCCAATTTCTTGTAATTAACTTTTTGTCTAAAGTTTTTAAAATTATATATAGGTTGCCTTGTATACAAGAAAGAGTTTAAATATCAGGACAACAGCCAATTTCCTTCTGGCCCTGGCAGCAAAAATACACCCATGCAGACCCTACCTGAGGAAGTATTTCAGTGCTGCAATTGCTCTACCCTCAGACTGGATTGAAGTTGCAGAGATATACCAGGTAATTTAATTGTATGTAATGAAAATCACTTGCAAATAAAATCATATTTTTCCAGTTTTAACAGTAAAAGCAATCCAGAAGAAGGAGAAAGTCATAGTTTGCAGTGTGTTAGTTTAAGAAGACACCAGTTTCAATGATTATCACTAGACCAATCAGTACAAATTGATGCCATGTGTTTAAGAAGGCAAGTTTACATAATTGTCAGGAGACCAATCAGTACAAATTGATGCCATGTGTTTAAGAAGGCAGGTTTACATAATTGTCAGTAGACCAATCAGTACAAATTGATACCATGTGCTAGTTTAAGAAGGCCATTTTAAATGATTGTCACTAGACCAATCAGTACAAATTGATGCCATGTGTTTAAGAAGGCAAGTTTACATAATTGTCAAAAGACCAGTCAGTATAAGTTGATGCCATGTGTTTAAGAAGACCAGTTTAAATGATTGTCAGTAGACCAGTTAGTATAAATTGATGCCATGTGTTAGTTTAAGAAGACCACTTTACATGATTGTCAGTAAACCGATCAGTACAAATTGATGCCATGTGTTTAAGAAGGCCAGTTTAAATGATTGTCAGTAGACCAGTCAGTACAATTTGATGCCATGTGTTAGTTTAAAAAGGCTACTTTACATGATTGTCAGTAGACTGATCAGTACAAATTGATACAGTGTGACCCCGCTATAGCATGCTCTGTTATGACACGAATTCTAATATAACATGGTCATTGTGTGGCTCCCAAAATTTCATATACATGTATTTTTCTTGTACACGAAAAGAAATTATTTGTTAAAAGTACGAGAAAAAACAAAATGTTTATTATCATTTTAGGTAACAGATCGAATATGAATAGTACAAGATGATCATAGCGGGACTCTGAAATTTTATCTGTATTTTTCTTGTACACGAACAAATAGTTTTTTCTTCTTAAAAGTATGAAAAATAACATGTAAAAAGTTTATTCATTGATCGTGCTGGGCTTCGCCAATTTCATAAATTGCGAATGATTTTTCTTTTCTGGCAACATTGTTGGCTCTTTAAACTTGTATATACAATCATTGGTTTGGAGTGGAGAAATTCATAGGCCCCATGAAAGGAAGCTGCAAAGTTGATATTAAATGCACTGAAATTTATCCATCATTGCATAAACAAATTCTTTGTCCATATTGACAAACCATCTTAACAGTGCACATCTAGCATGAGTCCTGTATGTTATGTTAGATCCGCTTTTTTTGTTGTTGACATTTCTGGTGACAGAGATCAACCAGACGAGGCATTATCTCATAATCTATCTTTCGTCAGATTTTTGGCTTCTCACTAGTAATTAATATATTTGCATAGACTGATATCTGTATGTGGATGGTAAGTAAAATTCTTCTTTTCACTTGGAATTTAATCCTTCAGAACACTCACATTTTCTGTAGTAATCCCTGTCATAAGACCAGAACACCTGTGTCTCTATTGTCCGTTGATCCTTTTTTAAATTTCTGATGCATGCGTGGAAGGCAGCATCACTCGGCTACCACAAATGTAAAGAAAACAACCCCCAAGATCTTACTTGTTGGTCTATTCAATAGGCAGGGAGGAACAGTAACTACAATCGACCTAATGATGGCCAATAACTCTTTTAAAAATGTACCCAGATAAAATAGTTTGCTGAAATTTCAAAGAAAACTGATTACCTTTGAAGCAACGATTGTTATGAAAATGTACCAAGCAAATGGAAAAAAATCAGTCTCAGTTATGCATTAGAATTATTTGATGTTACCGCCACAATAAGAAACAGGAATTTGTTGGGTTCTCCAAAGCTGTCCTTTAGTGGTGACTTCAATGACGCATGCACCCTTCATCGAGGAAAGCTGACTACAGTCTTCAATAAATACAAAGAACCTTTCTTGAAAGGAAGTCAGTACCAAACTTAAATAAAAGCAATGAAATCTGATGGATTGTTCATTTTCCAACATGACTGGAACACCTTTACTTTGCCGTGAAAGTTTACTTTTTGCAGGACAAAGTTTATGCTTATGAACGCTACCAGTGGCAGCTTAAAATGCAAAGTAACTTTTACTAGCTTGGGATGTACTGAAAAGTAAATATGCTTCATCATTTGCTATGTGATTGTGCTGTTTTTTCCACTGAATTCAGATCTACATGACCTGTGACAGAATTATTGAATATTTTAAATATGTGTGTGTGCATATTTTCAGTGGAATTACTTGTAATGTGTATTCAGTGTATATGATGAGATTCGTGGGTGAGTACATGGTGTTGATAGTCTATTCGTGTTATACATTAGACATGTATATATAAACATCATACACATATATGTACCAATGCATGGTTCTCTGAATAAAGTAAAATATTATATATGGTTTTTCTGTTTTTACTAGAGGTGTATTTCTCATTTAGTATGCTAGTTTAAGAAGACCAGTTTGCATGATTGTCACTAGACCAATCAGTACAAATTGATGCCATGTGTTAATTTAAGAAGGCCAGTTTACATAATTGTCACTGGACCAGTCAGTATAAATTGATGCCATGTGTTTAAGAAGGCCATTTTAAATGATTGTCACTAGACCAGTCAGTATAAGTTGCTGCCATGTGTTTAAGAAGGCAATGCCATCTGTTAGTTTAAGAAGGCCAGTTTACATAATTGTTACTAGACCAATCGGTGCAAATTGATGCCATGTGTTGGTTTAAGAAGACCAGTTTACATGATTGTCACTAGACCACTCAGTACAAATTGATACCTTGTGTTAGCTTAACAAAACCATTTTAAATGATTGTCACTAGACCAATCAGTACAAATTGGTGCCATGTGTTTAAGAAGGCCAGTTTACATGATTGTCAGTAGACCAATCAGTACAAATTGATGCCATGTTTTAGTTCAAGAAGGCCATTTTAAATGATTGTCACAAGGCCAATCAGTATAAATTGATGCTTTGTGTTTAAGAAGACCAGTTTACATGATTGTCACTAGACCAATCAGTATAAATTGATGCCATGTGTTTTAGAAGACCAGTTTACATGCTTGTCACTAGACCAATCAGTACAAATTGTTGCCTTGTGTTAGTTTAAGAAGGCCATTTTAAATGATTGTCACTAGACCAATCAGTACAAATTGATGCCATGTGTTTAAGAATGCAAGTTTACATGATTGTTAGTAGACTAATCAGTACAAATTGACGCCATATGTGTAAGAAGGCCATTTTGAATGATTGTCACTAGACCAATCAGTACAAATTGATCCCATGTGTTTAAGAAGGCAAGTTTACATGGCTTTCAGTAGACTAATCAGTATAAATTGATGCCATGTGTTTAAGAAGGCCAGTTTACATGATTGTCACTAGTCCAATCAGTACAAATTGATGCCATGTGTTTAAGAAGGCAAGTTTACATGATTGTCGGTAGACTAATCAGTATAAATTGATGCCATGTGTTTAAGATGGCAAGTTTACATGATTGTCAGTAGACTAATCAGTACAGTTCTACCCGTTTATGTTGACATCCTCAGGCCCGAGGAAATATTGTCGACATAGGCGGATGTCGAGATAAGTGTGGGGGGGGTCTGAAAAAAAGTTAAATTCGTCAGTAATTGGTGACCTGTTGTCAGTGAGTAGCATTTACACGTTGAGAAAACAAACAATGGAAATTTTGAGTACATGAAGACGAAACCAGTGTGAAATACACTTGTATATTGACAAATTACATTTTGGTTACCTTTGTTTAATAAAATCCACAATAAAATATTGCATCGGTCACATCCTGATATGAAAAACATTCACAACGATTTTTAATATCAGCATTAGCACATGGTTGTATAGTTGTCACTTACATGCTTCAAGTACATGTACTTAAATTGGCCTAGATTTTGGTCAGTCTGTTCCCATCTTATCGAGGCTACCAAGGGGATGGGGCTATTCACAGGGAAATGAAAACCTGTCAGCAAGTAGCTTTCATCCATCCTGACTTGGTGTTTAAGAGAAAATGTTTCACAGACATCTTTGCAAGATGCCCCACCCTCAGCTTCCTTAACAGCCAAATGTTTAGTTTTCAGAGACTGTAAATTTAATCTGCGTTTACAATGCTGTTGGTAGCCATCATAAATATAAAGTTAAAAAGGAAACTTTCACAGCACAATAAAGTTGTTTTAATCACCGATCACATTTGAAAATGCAAGAATCGATCAGATTTCATTGCTTTTATTTAAGTCGCCACGAGAGGCCAACTTTATAGGACCAAACAAAAGCCTGTTTTTTTATCTGACCGTGACATTAAGGCCTCATGGCATGATCAACTAATTGTTGAATAAAGTACAGGTTGGAACTGGCCACTTGCTGACATAAATGATTAGGCAGGAAAATTAAAGCCTGGCGGCAAGATCAACTAATTGTTGAACAAAGTATGGGTCGGAACTGGCAGCTTGTCGACATAAATGATTAGAAAACAAAGGATTTGTTCAAGCTGGGACCAAGGACTTCTGTCGACATGAACGTTTATTTTTTTATCTTGACATCGACATAAGCGTGACAGTTTTGGTAGTAATAGTAGACCAAGGGACCGGGACTTTGCTTTTTTCTTGAAATAGGCGGCTTGTTGACATTAGTGATGTCGATATAAGTGGGTGACGTCCCACCCAGTCACATTATCCTGACACTAGGCCGACCAGTCCTAACACTAGCCTCTTAGTGCTGAGCGCCAAGCGAGGCAGCTGTTAGTACCATTTTTTGTAAGTCTTTGGTATGACTTTGCCGGGGATTGAACCCACGACCTCCCACATCCGAGGCGGACACTCTAACCACTAGGCCACGGGAGCGGTTCAGTACAAACTGACGCCTTGTGTTAGTTTAAGAAGGCCATTTTACATGATTGTCACTAGTCCAATCAGTACAAATTGATGCCATGTGTTAGTTTAAGAAGGCCAGTTTACATGATTGTCACTAGTTCAATCAGTACAAATTGATGTCTTGTGTTGCTTTAAGAGGACCAGTTTACATGATTGTCCCTAGTCCAATCAGTACAAATTGATGCCATGTGTTTAAGAAGGCAAGTTTACATGATTGTCACTAGACCAATCAGTTCAAATTGATGCCATGTGCTTAAGAAGGCCAGTTTAAATGATTGTCACTAGACCAGTCAGTATAAATTGATGCCATGTGTATAAGAAGACCAGTTTACATGATTGTCACTAGACCAATCAGTGCAAATTGATGCCATGTGTTTAAGAAGACTATTTTAAATGATTGTCACTAGACCAATCAGTACAAATTGATGCCTTGTGTTAGTTTAAGAAGACCAGTTTACATGATTGTCGCTAGTCGAATCAGTTCAAATTGATGTCATGTGTTTAATAGGGCCATTTTAAATGATTATCACTAGACCAATCAGTACAAATTGATGCCATGTGTTAGTTTAAGAAGATCAGTTTACATGATTGTCACTAGACCAATCAGTACAAATTGATGCCTTGTGTTAGTTTAAGAGGGCCAGTTTACATGATTGTCACTAGACCAATGACAAAAAATTGATGCCATGTGTTAGTTTAAGAAGGTCAGTTTAAATGATTGTCACTAGACCGATCAGTACAAATTGATGCCATGTGTTAGTTTAAGAAGGCCAGTTTACATGATTGTCACTAGACCAATGACAACAAATTGATGCCATGTGTTAGTTTCAGAAGACCAGTTTACATGATTGTCACTAGTCCAATCAGTACAAATTGATGCCATGTGTTTATGAAGGCAAGTTTACATGATATTCAGTAGACTAATCAGTATAAATTGATGCCTTGTATTAGTTTAAGAAGGCCAGTTTACATGATTGTCACTAGTCCAATCAGTAGAAATTGATGCCTTTTGTTAGTTTAAGAAGGCCAGTTTAAATGATTCCCACTAGGCCAATCAGTACAAATTGATGCGATGTGTTAGTTTAAGAAGGCCAGTTTACATGAATTGTCACTTGACCAATCAATACTAATTGATTCCATGTGTTAGTTTAAGAAGACCAGTTTACAGGATAGTCATTAGTCCAGTCAGTACAAATTGTTACCATGTGTTTAAGAAGGCAAGTTTACATGATTGTCAGTTGACTAATCAGTATAAATTGATGCCAGTTATTTAAGAAGACCAGTTTACATGATTGTTACTAGGCCAGTCATTACAAATTGATTCCTGATTGGTCTAGTGACAATTATGTAAACTGGCCTTCTTAAACCATCACATGACATCAATTTGTACTGATTGGTCTAGTGACAATCATGTAAACTTGCCTTCTTAAACACATGGCATCAATTTGTACTGATTAGACTACTGACAATCACGTAAACGTGCCTTCTTAAACACATGGCATCAATTTATACTGGTTGGTCTACTGACAATCATGTAAACTTGCCTTCTTAAACACGTGGCATCAATTTATACTGATTAGTCTACTGAGAATCATGTAAACTTGCGTTCTTAAACGCAAGGCATCAATTTGTACTGATTGGTCTAGTGACAGTCATTTTAATTGGCCTTCTTAAAAACATGGCATCAATTTATACTGACTTGCTGTGTACCAACATTTAGAAAAAAATGTAAAGAAATTGTATTACTTATTTTTAAATTTGATATTTCATAATGTTGATTAAAATTTCAGGTCGTATCTTCCGTTTTCGACGAAAAAACGAGCGATTTATCAAAGTTTCAGTTACTAATTTTCATCACAATTTTCTTCAAGTTCAATAAATAGGGATCAATTTTTGGGGTATTTTCTGGATTAAAAAATGGAATCCATGCCTGCCCTGCATTGTAAGTGGGCTTGCGAGTTATCAGGGTGCGAGTTATCAAGGGAGTGGTGTATATGAAATTTTGGGAGCCACACAACAACCGTGTTATATCAGAATTCATGTCATAACGGACCATGCTATAGCGGGGTCAAACTGTATCAATTTGTACTGATCAGTCTACTGACGATCATATAAATGGGCCTTCTTAAACTAACACATGGCATCAATTTGTACTGGTTGGTCTACTGACAATCATTTAAACTGGCCTTCTTAAACACATGGCATCAATTTGTACTGATTGGTTTACTGACACTCATGTAAAGTGGTCCTCTTAAACTAACACATGGCATCAATTTATACTGATTGGTCTAGTGACAATCATTTAAAATAGCCTTCTTAAACACATGGCATCAATTTGAACTGATTGGACTAGTGACAATCATGTAAACTGGTCTTCTTAAACTAACACAAGGCATCAATTTCTACTGATTGGACTAGTGACAATCATTTAAAATGGCCTTCTTAAACTAACACAAGGCATCAATTTGTACTGATTGGTCTAGTGACAATCATGTAAACTTGCCTTCTTAAACACATGGCATCAATTTATACTGACTGGTCTAATGACAATTATGTAAATTGGCTTTCTTAAACTAACAAGGCATTAACTTGTACTGATTAGACTACTGACAATCATGTAAACTTGCCTTCTTAAACACATGGCATCAATTTGTACTGATTGGACTAGTGACAGTCATGTAAACTGGCCTTCTTGAACTAACACAAGGCATCAATTTGTACTGACTCATCTATTGACAATCATGTAAACTGGCCTTCTTAAACTAACACAAGGCGTCAGTTCATATTGATGCCATGTGTTTAAGAAGGCCAGTTTACATGATTGTCACTAGACCAATCAGTACAAATTGATGCTATGTTTTAGTTCAAGAGGGCCATTTTAAATGATTGTCACTAGACCAATCAGTATAAATTGATGCCATGCATTTCAGAAGACCAGTTAACATGATTGTCACTGGACCAGTCAGTACAAATTGTTGCCTTGTGTTAGTTTAAGAAAGCCATTTTAAATGATTGTCACTAGACCAATCAGTACAAATTGATGCCATTTGTTTAAGAAGGCAAGTTTACATGATTGTCACTAGTCCAATCAGTACAAATTGATGACTTGTGTTAGTTTAAGAAGGCAAGTTTACATGATTGTCACTAGTCCAATCAGTACAAATTGATGACTTGTGTTAGTTTAAGAAGGCAAGTTTACATGATTGTCACTAGTCCAATCAGGACAAATTGATGCCTTGTGTTAGTTTAAGGAGGCCATTTTAAATGATTGTCACTAGACCAATCAGCACAAATTGATGCCATGTGTTTAAGAAGGCCAGTTTACATGATTGTCAGTAGACTAATCAGTACAAGTTAATGCCTTGTTAGTTTAAGAAAGCCAATTTACATAATTGTCATTAGACCAGTCAGTATAAATTGATGCCATGTGTTTAAGAAGGCCAGTTTACATGATTGTCAGTAGACTAATCAGTATAAATTGATGCCATGTGTTAGTTTAAGAAGGCCAGTTTACATGATTGTCACTAGTTCAATCAGTACAAATTGATGCCTTGTGTTAGTTTAAGAGGACCAGTTTACATGATTGTCAATAGACCAATCAGGACAAATTGATGCCATGTGTTTAAGAAGGCAAGTTTACATGATTGTCAGTAGACTAATCAGTATAAATTGATGCCATGTGTTAGTTTAAGAAGGCCAGTTTACATGATTGTCACTAGACCAATCAGTACAATTTCATGCCATGTGTTTAATAAGGCCAATTTACGTGATTGTCAGTAGACTTATCAGTACAAATTGATGCCATGTTTTAGTTTAATATGGCAGGTTTACATGATTGTCACTAGACCAATCAGTACAAATTGATGCCATGTTTTAGTTTAAGAAGGCCAGTTTACATGATTGTCACTAGACCAATCAGTACAAATTGATGCTATGTGTTAGTTTAAGAAAGCCAGTTTACATAATTGTGACTAGACCAATCAGTACAATTTGAGGCCATGTGTTAGTTTAAGAAGGCCAGTTTACATGATTGTCACTAGACCAATCAGTACAGATTGATGCCATGTGTTAGTTTAAGAAGGCCAGTTTGCATGATTGTCACGAGACCAATCAGTACAAATTGATGCCATGTGTTAGTTTAAGAAGGCCAGTTTACATGATTGTCACTAGACCAATCAGTACAAATTGATGCCATGTGTTGAAGACGGCTATTTACACGATTGTCACTTGACCAGTCAGTACAAATTGATGTCATGTGTTAGTTGAAGAAGGCCAGTTTACATGATTGTCATTAGACCAATCAGTACAAATTGATGCCATGTGTTAGTTTAAGAGGGCCATTTTAAATGATTGTCACTAGACCAATCAGTACAAATTGATGCCATGTTTTAGTTTAAGAAGGCCATTTTAAGTGATTGTCACTGGACCAGTCAGTATAAATTGATGCCAAGTGTTAGTTTAAGAAGTCCAGTTGACACGATTGTCCCTAGACCAATCAGTACAAATTGGTATGAGTTAGGATTCAATCCCAGAATTGTCTTAAAGCAATAACTGCAGGAAAAGGTATTAGAAAGGTTTTCATTAATTGTCATTGATTCACTAATACATAAAACAGTATGTAGCTGAGTGAATGTTCTTGCTATTGTAGTCATTGTTGTAACAAACTTTACATTCCTTGATTTAAAAATCACTCTCATGGGATTCACAAACACTTTCAGAACAGAGCGATTTTCATTATTAGAAGCACCTTTTTATAAGAACGATTTGAATCCACCCAAACTTATTTGTTACAATTTGTGATGTTATCATATGTCACCATCTCGATATATTTTCATTGGGTCAGCATCATGACAGTATTGGCAAAGCATACAGATGGGTCAGATATACACTTGAGATAACTGGCCCACATAAATTGATTTTCAGCTCACAGCAGTAATGAGTGCTAATACATAGTATTATATTTCCATTAATCAGCTGTTTACTCAGTAATACATTTCACTCAATACATGTTTACTTAAATCAACTGTGTCCTCAGCATTAGTACATTCCATTTGATACATGTTTATTTTAATCAGCTGTCCTCTGTATTAATACATATCAGTCAATACATGTTTACATAATAATAATAATGATTTTATTTAAAGAGAGTAACACATTTAGCTAAGAACTAATCTATCTTGAGGCCATCATACAAAGGAATTTATTTATTTTAGCTGCTTCTCTAAAGCCACTGGATAAATTGGGTTTGGAAGCAGGAAACAGAGTGGGCATTTCTAATCTCAACTGGCATACTATTCCAGAGCAAAGTTCCAGAGTATTGGAAACTTTTTAAAAATAATTGCTTATTTGGTTTGGGAATTTTGTACTGTTTGGTAGACATGGATTGCAGGTGGGGAGTATTGCCAGGTAGCCTATACTGGAATAGTGATTGTAAATATTCAGGAGCACTATTATTGGATATCCTGTATGTTAATTTGGCATTTCTCAAACGGATTCAGTCTTTAATAGGTAATATTTTTAACTTACCAGCTAAATTTTCCTTGCTTTCTTTCTGGACTGATACTACCCCAAATGCTCTTTTTTGAAGATGTGCCAGCTTTGCTATGTTTTTATCATTTGAATTACCCCATACTGTATTACAGTAGTCTAAATAGGGTTGTATGTAACTGTTATAAAATAGTTTTCTGTGCCTTTCAGGGAGAAAATGTTTTATCCTACTGAGAAGCCATAAACTTGAATTGACTTGTTTACTGATATGTTTGATATGTTCAATCTATGATAGGTTATTATCTGCCAAAACAACCAAGTAGTCTGTGATGACAGACCATTTGTAAATTTTTATCCTTCCATGTCAGACATAGTTCATTACTATCAAGATTTGTCCTTTTTTGCCATGTTGAGTTAAGTAATATTTTAGTTTTACCAGTATTTACCACCATGCCATTGCATGTGCACCAGTTGTCCAGTTTGTTTAGGGCATTCTGTAAAGAAATTTCAAGTTCATGCTTTGTGTTTTGGATGTCTGACAATGTTGTGTCATCTGAAATGTGTAGATGATACTGAGAGTCTTAGTAAAAGTGGTAGGTCATTAATAAACAAAATAAACAGTAATAGACCTAGAATTGAGCCTTGTGGTACTCCATATCTAATTGTTCCAGGTTCAGACACATTATTGATATAATATGATGTGTTCTCTCACTTAAGTATGAAGTAAACCATCTAACTGTGCTTCATCACACTGGTAGATTTTCAGTTTCTTCAAATGCATTTTATGATCCACCATGTCAAAAGCTTTCCTGAATCTACAAATACAGATCCTATTATTCTACCTTGGTCAAGTGCTTGAAACCATTTATCAGTTTGGGAGATCAAGGCAGTCTCACATGAATGTTTCTGTCTAAATCCTGATTGATTAGGGTGTAACAGCAAGTGTTTGGTTAAATATGACATGAATGAGTTATGGACATGTTTTTCAATCAATTTTGACAAGTTTGGTAGTATTGAGATTGGCCAATAGTTATCAGCATCATCCTCAGAACCAGATTTGTGAATAGGAGTTACTTTTGCAGTTTTCCATATTTTGGGGACATATGAGGTTGCAATACTTAAATTGATTATGAAAGTTATGCTATCGAAAATAGTGGAGGCAGAAGATTTAATGAGTCGTGGACCAATCTGGTTAAGTCCTGTAGCTTTCTTTGTATCAAGTTCCCTGAGACATTTTTTTAAAACAAAGTAATCAGCTGTGTCCTCAGCATTAATGCATTTCAGTTGATATATGTTTACTTTAATCATCTGTGTCGTCAGCATTAATACATTTCAGTCAATACATGCTTACTTTAATCAGCTATGTCCACAGCATTAATGATGATGTTCGTCCTTCAGTCTCGAAGACGACTATGACTTCAGATCTGGGCTGGTCTGTGAGTGCGCAGATGACTGGTGAGGCCAATCTGTGCTCTGAAGAGCCCACAGCAAGAGGAAGGGACTAGAAAAGGTGTCCTAAACATTGTCTACTTCATCTTACCCTGGCCAGCTTACCGCAGCTGGCGGGGATCCCACTACAGTGGTAAGAAAACAAAGAAACAGATCAAGGTGACAACTCTCCCCTTAGGCACATGGAATGTGCACACACTCATGGATCGTGCTGGGACTGAAAGGCCTGAAAGATGGACTGCTTTGATTGCCAGAGAGCTGAACAGGTACAAAGTCCAGACTGCAGCACTCAGCGAGACCCGATTTGCTGACGAAGGTCAACTGTCAGAGGTAAATGCAGGCTACACCTTCTTTTGGATTGGACGCAGCGAGGAAGAACGTTGCAAGGCTGAAGTTGGGTTTGCCATCAAATCCAACCTGGTCAACAAGACAGTCGGCCCACCTAAAGGCATCAACGATCGTCTGATGACCATTCGACTGCCGCTTCCAAGAAAGCGATATGCCACACTAGTCAGTGCCTACGCCCCAACACTGACAAACCCTGATGAGGTCAAGGACAAGTTCTACGATGAACTGAGATCCACTATTGCTGCCATGCCAAGAACAGATAAACTCATCATCCTTGGTGACTTTAACGCCCGGGTTGGCACAGATCACACCTCATGGGAAGGAGTGCTGGGAAAAAATGGGATTGGCAGCTGTAACAGAAATGGCCTCCTACTGCTGGAAACTTGTGCAGCGCATGAACTGCTCATCACAAACTCTGTCTTCCGCCTACCACTTCGCAGCAAGATGTCATGGATGCACCCACGTTCCAAGCACTGGCATCTGCTCGACTACGTCATAGTGCGACAGAAAGACAGGCAGGACGTCAGAGTGACGAAGGCTATGTGTGGAGCCGAGTGCTGGACTGACCACAGGCTGATCATCTCCAAACTTAACATCAGGATACAGCCTCCTAGACGTCCTCAAGGAAGCAAGACGCTGAAGCGACTGAATGTCTCCAAGCTGAAAAACGATTAGTGAAGCAGTCCCTTGCAGACGAACTAGACAACAAGCTGGAAGCCATCACTCTAGGCTCGCATGATGTAGAGTCTGATTGGGTGTCCCTTCGGGATGTTGTCTACTCCACCGCCGCCGATGTGGTAGGCCCTACCATGCGCAAGCACCAGGACTGGTTCGAATATAATGATGATCGCATTCAAGAACTGCTCGACGAAAAACACTGCACAAACAGAGCACTGCTAAATGACCCGCACTCCACATCTAAGAAAGCTGTATTCGTCAATATCAGAAGAACAGTGCAGAGAGAGCTACGACAGATGCAGGACACATGGCTGAGCAAGAAGGCGGATGAGATCCAGTCGTATGCAGACCGCAATGACATGAAGAGGTTCTATGAGGCACTTACTTTAATCAGCTATGTCCTCAGCATTAATACATTTCAGTTGATGCATGTTTGTTGATCAGGCATGTATCTTCAGTGCACATTGTAGAGTGTTATGACTTGACCGTCTTAAACTAAGTAACAGAAAAAAGTGAAAACCAGCAAAATTTGTAAAAGTCAACAATTACTTTGTTTCCCCAGAATATAAAGTGAAAATTTGAAAAGAATTTAACAGTATTATGAATTAAATCTGAAATAGTCCTAAAAGTTCTATCACAAGCCTAGAAGTATAGAGTATTCCAAATGAATAACATTGGTGTTCCGAATTAATTCCAATCTTGAAAGTGCTGATATAGCAGTAGCCTGGAATAGTGTTGATGTGTGAACAATCTTGGTGTCTCACAATAATATAATCCAAAATGTCACTAAATAAACTCACAATAATCCACAAATATTAATTTAGTCCAAAAGTATTAATGAGCACTTTGTAATTCCAGTAAATAATTTTAGTAAATAAATCCTGTCAAATACAGTGAATCCCACTATGACATGCTTCAGTATAACACAAATTTGAATACAGCATGATCATGGTGTAGCTTCTGAAATTTTATAATAATTTCAGCATTGTCTTGAAGTACTACAAAAGATTTTTGCCAAAATAAACAAGATTTTGATATAACAATCTGGCAAGATGTGCTGAATTTTTTAAGAGAAAAGTGTTATATCATTGGATTTTTCTGGATATAATAAAGATGTTAAACATTATTATTTGTGAATATTCATTTAGGTTGTGTCAGTAGTTAATGGTTTATTTTTGAAAGACATCAGCTGATTAAAAGCAGGTACGTTTTACTCTTGTTATTATTGACTGATAAGCAGTAAAGACACTAAAACTTCCTTGAGTTTTTTTTTCAGTGCATTCAGTTATTGCTCAAACATAAGCCAACAGATGTTTTGCTTATTCAACTGGCATATACAACCAAGCATCAAACAATGCAGTGGTTGAAACAAGATTCTCACGGGAATTTATAAATCAATTAATTTAAGTAACTGCTAATCATAAGAGTAAATCTCATAGCTAAAGGCTGTTAAAATTATGGGTCAACAATTTATAAAAAAAAAAAATGAAACACTTGCACATTGCTTTGTGATATTATCAGACAGTTACACAATCAGTTGATCAATCAGTTCTCTATAAAGATGACAACATTGTTTGTCAGCAGTTATTCTTGCTGTATTCATTCAAACCAATAGATGTCAGAGTGTTAGTTAGTGGATATTAACAATGGATAAACATAAAGCTTTTATTGTTAACGAAAAGCTTGGAGCCCTTGACAGATTAAGTCAGTGTTAAACAAGTGCAATAGAGTAGCAGGAGGCAGCTTAAAATTAATCAGTAGATATTCAATGTGCATCTTAGCACATTATACAGTATATGCTTCATGTTTCCTTACATAAATTTTCCAATTTTGTGTGTGTGTGCACTTAATTCAGACACATAATGACAAAATCATTTAATATTGTACTGCATATTTATGATGGAATTAATATAGAATCACTTGTATGGATGCAGTGAGATTGGCTTGAGAGTAAACTTGCCAATACTTTAATGATAATCATCCTTTAAATGTATACATCCAGTATATGCATCAATGCATGGGTCTCTGAATAAAATAATATAGTAAATATGCAGTCTCCGTTTTCACTATTTCTCATTTAATATGCATTAAGATGTGTCTTGTGCCAATGAAACATAGTTTTGCACCCATTCATATTACCCTACCTATTTTTTATAGGGCATTGGGAAAAGACATGCATCATTTCCTTCAGTTAACTGACTTGTTTGCTTATAGCACAGTATGGTACATAGCATGGTTTTGCTCATTGGATCCTGACCATCATGCTATAGCAGGGTTTCACTGTATTAACTTAAACAGTTAAAATTGATTCCTGTAAGACTGATGCTAAAAAGTGTACTGAGTGATTATGATGTAAAGAACTTTATATACCTCTCCTCCTGATCTGTGTTGCATTTATCATTTACTGAAAATACTCTGTCATCTTAATGGAATTTCCACCAAATTCATTACCAAGATTAGGTCTTTTTGTTTAAATTTTAGCAAGCTGCCTGGGAAAGGGGAGGTAGATCATGTTTTTTTTTGTTTTTTTCCAGGGCGATATCAATGTCCTGAATTCAGATCCAAATATGTTTGCCCCCAAATAATAATAATCTTAATATACTTTTGTACATATTCTTATTATAATTGACTGTTTGGTAGTTAGATTAACAAACTGCATGTACATTTTTCACTACTTTTAAAATCTTCTGTGGCAAATACTGCTTGTACAAATTGAATTTTCAACTTTCAGGGAGTTGTGACCCTAATTCTATGTCTGCCCACCTTAGATTTCCATGATATAACTTTATTAGAATTTTTAGATTTGAACCAAATATTGCATGATACATTATTTGATTGGCTGAGTTTATTACCACTCTGGAAGCTATATTTCTGACATGATTTTGATAAAAACTTGGAATATGGACTTATATCATTATGATCTTGGAGGAGTTGAGCAATGAGCAAGATTCATGCATATTGTTGAGGTGATTTGCATGTGACTGACAGCTTGTTACTGTTACAAACCATTTTGTTGATTTCATTTGGATCAGACTTTGAATGTGGGTATATACGATCAACAATTTTGATGAGTTCAGTAAAATGTGAGAACCATGCATATTATTGAGATGATGTTGCATCTCATTTGCTGAGCTTGGAGCCATATTTCTGATACCGTTTTGATCAGAGTTGATACGTAGCCTTAGATGGAAAGGATCGCACATGAGTTTGATAATGAGTGACATCCACAGATATTAATGAAGTGATCTTGGATCTGATTGACTAGACTTGTTACAGTTCTGGAGACAGTTATCTGACCTGATTTTGATTAAATTTGATAAACATGGGTAGATTTAGATCATCAGAATCACAGATGAACAGTTTATGATCAAGATCTATGCATATTAATGAATTGGTGATGTATCAGATTGGCTGAGCTTGTCAACACATAAGGGACTAGTTTCTTATCATAATATGTAAATAAATAAGCTTATATCATCAAGAGATCAAGTGAACATGGTCGATGCTTGCGCATGGAGTGGTTCTGTATCTGATTGGATGAACTTTTTACCACTCAATGTAATCGGTATTTCTGACTCACTTTTAATCTGACTAGGTAAATAGACCAATATCATCAAGGTGGTGGATGATTAAAGTGTTATTTAACTCAAAATGTATATCAATATTAAACATTGATCATCTCCCTTTTTTATACTTTTCACTTATCTATTCTGGTGGCCACATCTGTGTTTATTCTTTGATTTATTTATTCTTTTCACTGTAGACATTTGGAGATACAAGTCTGCATTTGGGTTCCATACCGTCGGCTCTCAGACGTGCAATGGTTGCCAAATTTCCTGATTTTGACAAGTATCAACTCGGTAAGTATGAGAAGAGGTTGGATGACCGATGGAAAGTAAGACACAGACAGACAGTAGTAGAAAGACAGAAGAACAGACATGGTGACTAGTGGAAATTTCCACATGATCTTGGTGACTAGTGGAAATTTCCACGTGCTAGACTAATACATAATCTTGGTGACTAGTGGAAATTTCCACATTCTGGACTAGTACATAATCTTGGTGACTAGTGGAAATCTCTACATGCTAGACTAGTATGTAATCTTGGTGATTAGTGGAAATTTCCACATGCTAGACTGGTATATAATCTTGGTGGCTAGTGGAAATTTCCCCATGCAAGACTAGTACATAATCTTGGTGACTAGTGGAAATTTCCACATGCTAGACTAACTAGTACATATTTTTGGTGACTAGTGGAAATTTCCACATGCTAGACTGGTATATAATCTTCAGAGAGTAGGTCATACTGTATACAGTGATCATGTACCCCAATACCTTGTATAACATTCTTTGTTTGCTGTTATTATTTCTGCCAACAGATAATTATCTATTCATAAAAAAAAAGGGAGGAAAATTCTTCTCCTTATTGTAGAGGTGTGCAGTTATCGGTATACTGCTTGACCACAGTATTTTTTAAAGTTGTATGTACCAATGTACTTTTTCACTGTACTGGTACCTTGGTACTTTCTGTCAGTAAGGAATGTATGGATTTAGATTTAGATTTTTAACTTAGCTTTAAAAAAATTTCAGTTATATCGCTACGATGTCTGCAGTGTGGCAGTTTATAGTGATGTCTAGCACTGGGGCATCATGCCGCAGACATGTAGCATGATGTCCCACCCAGTCACATTATCCTGACACCAGGCCGACCAGTCCTAACACTAACATCTTAATGCTGAGTGCCTAGCGAGGCAGCTGTTAATACCATTTTTGTAAGTCTTTGGTATGACTCGGCCGGGGATCGAACCCAGGAATCTTGTTGTTGCTTAAATGTTATAAAGATTGTATTTTTATTATTTGTGACAAAATAGTTCAACAAATTAACTTTTTTTATGAAATGATTACGTCTGTCAAAAATTAATGGTGAATATTATAATTAAAATCTAATTAAATACCCATTTAATCTTATATGTCCGATCTGGTGTGCAGTCAGCCCATGATTTTGTATCACACATCTAAAATTTCCATATTGTTCACCCAGCCAGGAACTATTTTTACAACTTCAAATGTTAAATAGTAATCCCCTTGTTAAATATCCAGGATAATTTGTTATGCATTTTAAATTATTTAGAAATGCCAACACACATTGGTAATTTTAAAAAATGCAGTTATATTTGTTGAAAATGGCTGCTTTTGCCACTGGGGCTAATGGGAAAGTACCATAAAAGCGATAAGCAGTTTATATGCATTTCATTGTATCTAGGCTGAGAAATTAGAGTTAATTGAATTGGACATCTTGTGTCCGAGTGTTTGACAATAAATTCTCAGATGAAGCAGGTGTGTCATGTGATATAAAAGATGAGAGAGAGAGAGAGAGAGAGAGAGAGAGAGAGAAACAGATAGTACTTTGCTGCTGAAATCTTGTTTTGAAATTGTAACAAATCCAGACAAAAAAGTAACAAAAACTTGGAAGTCATGCCAATATTTAAGACATGGTTAGAATTGCCCCACATTTAGAAAAAACTGTACCCAGTATTTAATTCCCAAGAGACGTTCCACAATGTAAATTGTCTAAAATACCAAACTTAATGAAAGTCCATTTCTGTGGAGGGGGATTTCTGCCATAATTCTGTGTTTGTATTTTTTGATCTTCCTTTATGCATTATTGTAATGGCTGCTTGCAAGTGCTACTTTCATAATTTTATCCATGTATATTGATTTCTTCATTGATGCAAATTGTATGTAGCAGTTTGCAAGTGCTACTTTCCTTCTGCATTATTGTAAATGACTGCTTGCAGGTGTTACATTCATAATTCAAATCATGAATTTTCTATTCTTCATTGATGCAAGCTGTATATGGCAGCTTGCAAGTGCTTCGATCTACTTTCTTTCTGCATCATTGTATCTTGAAGTTTGCCAACTACTGAATTGATTCTGTAGTTGGTTGTATGGCAAACTCTATGTACTGAGTTATTATAAGTTTTGTATATCCTGTTTATAAACTTGCCATATTACAATTACATCATTCCAAATGCTGTTTTCATACAGATTTGGCCTTGCAACAATGAAAATACCTAGTTTTATCAGTATCGTCTTTATTGTGTTGCCATCTGTTGTCATAATGGCATACTAGAGATTAGTATGGCATTATGACAACAGATGGCGTTCTAAATTTCTAAAGTTTTTCCTTGCCAGAAATAATTAATGCTCCCCACAGTGCTTTACAGCATTCATTTTGTGTCAGTAAACATTGTAACTCTTTCAGTCCCTTTTTTTAAGTTGTACATTAGCAACGAAGTTTTCATCGTTCTTTAAAATCATGTGGTTTCTCAAAGATCTAAGTGATTTATAGCACCTTACGAAAACAAAAACACATGCACTACAGCAGTGTGGTCCATCTTCTTCATCCCCAGTTTTGATGCACTTAAGTGTTTACTTTCAGTGTTTAAGAAATCTACTTTTTAGTGATATCTCTCATTACTCTGGAAACAGTTAGTTTAGCATAGTAATGATCAGAAATGACAATGATATATTCCCTTGTACTCTTCTTAACGAGCTTTCATCAGATGACCCCTGGTTGAAAGAATTATGTTGTACATCACCCATTTTGACGCACCTCACAGACGTCTATCTTTTTTTGTGATACTATTGCACACAAGCTCTGGCAAAAATAATATATAACGCAGCGAAATCAATAGCACATAAAAAAGTTTATAGTTAAAATGACATAAAAAAAAAATTAAGCATTCCTAAAGGTTTTCTTATTCTTGTCAAAATCTTCATTTTGAAACATATTTTGTCGCAAAAGCCGAAATAATCAAATTGTGGAAAATATATGTTCGTATCATGATAAAAATGTTTACTTGTGATTAGAAGTATTAGATTTAGTGTACGATTGTTTTCCAATACTTAATTTGCATTTTTATTTTACAGAACCTCAATCTTTCAATGTATTTATAAAAAGAAACAAAAACAAAAAACAAACCCCACCTTTGAAACTGGTTTGCATCCTTTAAAACTTTTGTCTCTAAGTGGAAATAATCAGAGACAAAAGACTTAATGTTACAGGAGATTTTACTTTTATTTATTGTAATTCTTACCATTATCAAACCAATTAAAAATAATAAATTAGTGCAAGAATTTTAAAAATATAAATATAGTACCCAAATGTTCTAATTATTCAACTGCTCTTTGTCACATTAAAGATTAAAAAAGAAAATTTAAAGAATTTTTGAAATATGAATATAGTGACGCATGATTCCGACTTACTAAGTGAGCTGCTTTTTGCAATATAAAAGTAGTTTAGTGAATTACCGATGATCAGAGAGAGAGAGAGAGAGAGAGAGAGAGAGAGAGAGAGAATGCACCAAAAACTGAATATTTCATTAAGTTATTGAAATTGTATACATTTATTCTGGGTTGATGAGCATGTTTTGGGACAGTCTTAGGGCCTCTTTTCAGCAAGTATCAACAAGAAAAAACTACTGATCTTACTCAGTAATTATACATGGTAGAATTTATTCTGATTGCTGTCTTTTATTTGGTTTGATTTTATTTAATTGCCTACATGTATCCTGGGGTAACTGAGTGTGTTTTGGGACATTGTTTTGCTGTTTAGGGTAGTCACGGGGTCTTTCATTTGGTAATTATTACCAACATCAGGAAAAAACTCTCCTGATCTTACTTGATAATTACACAGTGCATGATTTTACTGATCACTGTCTCTTTTAAGGTTTGAGTCAGTATAATTGTATACATGTATCCTGGGTAGGTGACAGGTTTCAGACAGTCTTGTGTTAGCCCCTTGACTTTCAGGGTTATAGGCAGAAAAATTAACTGTTGGATGTCTAATTCATGCATAAGCTGTTGGAAATAATCAGACATAAATAGTGCTAAAAAACATTGCCTAAACTTTTAGAACAGTTTTTGCTTTGATATTCTTCAAAGAAATATCCTGTGGAAATCATGAGGATACACACGTGGTCAACAAGTATTGGTTGCTTGATTTCGTATTAGGTAAGGAACTGACAGTCTACCATTTTTCTGCTAAATAGCTTGTGAAATGGTGAAATGCAGGAATAGGTTGCAGATGTGCCTTAGATATCTTCTGATTGGGATTTCCTACCATTTGACAAGTGTGACAAGATATATGATACTTACTGGTATAAACATCACTTTTAATTTTCGGCAAATAACAATGATTCAGGATGTTGTGATAAGTCTTATTGACATCAGAATGGCCAGCTTAAGGAGTTTTATGGGCTAGACTATGAATTTCCTGTCTGTACAACTTAGGAACAACAATTTGATTACTCACTGACCACTCATCAGCAGGTACCTCAGGTGGTCTCCACTTTCTCATAATGACCCCATTTTTCACACAGTAACAAGCTAGTATTTGTGTGGCTTCAGTTTCTGAAACCTAGTCTTGTGTATTCTCTGAGGAATAGTACTTGGGGGCCTATAACTCACATTAAAATATCTTGCATGCTTATAAAGTAACTGTTACTTTCTGCTCACATATCTAACAATTAGCTAATGGTTTCTATTGTTCTGTGAAGAAACTAACTTACTTATGAATCTCCCTCTCTCTCTCTGTCTGCTGAGTGATTAAGTCATTTAAATTATGGCAATTTACCTTATCCATTGTTCCAAGGCACATATATTATGGAAACAGGCCAAATTTAAAGTTTCATCTCACGTTTTAAATATAATTGCTTTGTGAAGGCCAAAGCATCCGAAATAACAATAGAAAACTAAAATATAATCCTTTTCATGGTTTTTTGCTCATAGCAAGTGCAGACTTATTTTATTGCCTGCAACAAAAAAGATTCTCCAAAAAGTGAGCATTTTTGTACAGTGTATATATTGAATACAATCCAGTAATGGAAAAGTTTTTTGGAATTAATTCCAGAAACAGGCACTAGGGAATATAACCTGACTGTTCTTGAGGAATAATTTACAAATGTATGTGGTATACAAAAGGAAATGTGTCTCAGGGAATCCAGAATTTACAGTTTTAATTCCTCAGAATTTGCAATTATGAGTGTATGTCCAATCCAAAAGCCAAATTGTGTAAAAAGCTTGTCTTTATTCATGTTTTATTCAAGTGAAAGTGAAAAAGAAAAGGGATTGGCAAATAAATCTGTGAGAACAATGTAAAGAGACAGTCCAGTTATTTGTTCCTTATAATTGCCTACTTGTATGATAATTTTTGTTTTAGACTAATTCATCTAACAATATTGTTTTTATGAATGCCGGTTTACATTTAATATTTATTTCTCTCTAATGTTTCCTTTGAAAAGTTAAACACAGGACTGTATGTAGTTTTTATTTATTTATTTTGCTTTATTGCATAGTTGTATTGTGCTGATCTTTTTGTGTCATGACAATATTATCTTATATTTTAAACAGGGTAAAATAATGATAAAATCACAAACAAATGAAGATGTTTATGCGGGGGTGGGGGGTGGGGGGAGAGGATGGATGCTAAAACAGCCTGAACTGTGAGTAGTTCTAAAAACTTTGAAAGTTTTTAAACAATTATGTGGTGGTGGGGGTCTTGCTCAAATAACAGAAAACAATCACATCTGTAGAAGATACATGTAAAAATTTGTATTAATTTTTTTTACTACTACATTAATTTCATATCCAAATGTATCAAGCAAGTTTGGTACTGTATTGTAGCAGTAGTAATAAAAACAAATTTGGCTGGTTACTGGTAGCAGTAGCAATGTTATTTATGTTCAATATATTATATTTTTATAATTGCTGCCAAAGGAGTATGATGTTTTATCAGTGAAGTATCTTACAATCAATCATCTCATCTGTACTATAAATATCGCTTCATATATAGATGAATACGATTTTAGATAATACAAAAGTAGTTCCCAGTTTGATATCCGTGGAAATAAAGCATCTCATAATTCTGTGGAAATGTTCTTTATTTTTAGATACAGAAAATATATTTCATACTGTTATTATTTATTTTCTTATGTAATGAAATAAATTCATATTTTTGTAGCATATAGCTATGCTACAGTATATGCTTTTTATGTGACGTCCTTGTTTCAAGTCATTTGCCTCTTGCTATTGTTACTTATTGGAATTGGAGATTTAAAATGAAATTGGAGAGATGAGATACTTGTCACAGACAACTAGTGACAATACTTGGTGGCTATTGCATAATCATCCATGCCATACATATATACGAATTCTGTATAATTTGAATATTTACCTTCTTGTTATATATATATATATATATATATATATATGAACTGCCACTGTAAACTGCAGATTAACGGTAAAAATTAATTTCATAGGGATGAGAGAATAAAAAAACAATCCTTCTCTCTGTAATGTACTCTCTCTCTCTCTCTCTCTCTCTCTCTCTCTCGTGAATAAAACAAGAAAGAGAAAGTATGGCCTTGAGGTGCAATTATCTGCAATTTGCTCAAACCTTATGAGGTCTTACTAATACCAAAAGCAGAATTTGCACTGCACTCTAAAATAATAAACATGAACTAAATTGATAACATTGTGAATGAGAATATATAAACAAATTTGGACCTTAAACCTTGCTTGTAAGCGGCTACCCTATTCTGCTACCGTGCAGCAGCAGTAAATTACTCCCACAAAATGTCCAAATAAAAATGAAGTGGGAAGGGTCGGTGGAAATATTACATTGTGTAAATACATCTAATTGTATACAATTTGTTACGTTTAATATGTTTTGTGCTTTTTGCAGCTGATTGTAATGCGATATTATAATTCGAATGATATTTTAAAAAAAGATTCCCCAAACATGCTGTAAAGTGGTATAACCTCTTGTTGCTAGGGTCAGGGGAGTAGTCATATTGTAAGAAATTGATGTGTCACAGCACAATCTGTTGTCATTATGAGGCATTATTTTATGCTAACTTCCGTGATGCTTACTTGCATCATGCTTGATGCTACATTATAAACATAATTTTAGAAGGTGCAATCTGTGTAACTTGTGATATAGCAAGTTTATAAATAGAATATTATAACTAGTAATAACTGACCTAGCATTTGCCATACGACCAACAACAGAATCAATTCAGTAGCTGGCAAATTGCAAGATACAGTGACACAGATGGAAAGTAGATCTAAGCACTTGCAGGCAGCCATTTACAGCTTGCATCAATGAAGAATAGAAAATTCATGACTTAAATTATGAATGTAGCACTTGCAAACAGCCATTCACAATAATGCAGAAGGAAAGTAGCACTTGCAAACTGCCATGTACAGTTTGCATCAATGAAGAAATCAATATACATGTATCTGGATAGAATTATGAAAGTAGCACTTGCAAGCAGCCATTTACAATAATGCATCAAGGAAGACGAGAAAATGCATGCATAAATTAAGGTGGTAATCCTGTTATGTATATTTAATTTAGTTATTTGTTTGTTAGTTTTAATTTTTTTTTTATTCCATTACATGCTATTATAATGTAACCTTGTTTACTGGATTTGATATTGTCCAGAACTGAGTTTAGTTCTGTTTGACCTGACTGTTTTTGTTTTTTTTAATTTCACTAATAAACACCTAATAATAGAAACACTGTATCTAGTTTCTGACCTTGTTTTAGAGTCAGTGACAGTTTTGGTAAACAACTTTTTTGAATTTTTTTTTTTTATTCTTTCTCAAGTTAAGTCAAGGCCATACCTGGAGTACGTGATATGAAACGTGTTTATTGTTACAAACTTCTACTTTTTCTAGAAGAGTGACCCTCATCAGGGAATCTGTTTTGTGTCTTAAATTAGTGTATTACTGTTGTCTTGACAGAGACAAGGCAGTCAGGCTCCAAAGAATTGACACGTTAAGTTATGTTGTGACCAGTTTGAGTTGAAATTTTATTTTATTGAATTTCAAGTGATTCTTTTCCCAGGAAATGCATAAATGTCCAAACAAAATTCTTGGACAAACACATTCACTGGAATTTATACGGAATTCAAAACTGGAATAATGTTTTCTGTGATTCAACAAAGAACTGTTGACACAACAGCACTTCGCAGACTACAACTGATGTCATCGCCTTCCATTTTGGATTTCATCAAGATTCGAACTCAGTTTCATTCAGGACTTTTTATTAATAGGACTTCTAGTTTTTAATTCTTGGATTATTTTTGGATTTGATTCATAAAACCGTAAGTTCTTTTTTTTTTTCTTAGTTTTTCACTTGGTATTCTAGGGAAATAAATTATTTAATTTTACAAAGCTTGTTGTCTTCGCTCTTTTCTGTTACTTTTTGTAATAGCCTAGACTTGTAACAGAAAATTGGGTGCTCGTCCTTGGGATATATAAATTTTGGCTAAAATATTTCAGAAAACCTTGTTTTTGGAAATTTAAATACCCATAGTTTCAGAATTTTTTAAAATCCCTAGTATTATTTCACATTATATAAATCTTTAGTGAAATCAACAGGTTTTTTACAATGTCATCAAAAGTGGAGATCTTTCTTTCAAATCCTACCCAGGAACAGTTAGAATTCTTGGAAAAAGATGAATTGCTTCAGCTTGCCATAAAGTATGATCTTTCTGAGGCAAAAGCTTCTTTAATGAAGCAAGAAATAATAAACATTTTGGTCCTGTATTTGGTGGAAAAGAATGTTTTGGACAAAAGTACTTTGGTTTCGATCAGTAAGTCTGTATCAGACTCTGACATAAAAATAAAGGAATTAAAATTAAAAGATGGAATTCAAGTTAAGAAAGCTTGAACTTCAGAAAGAAGAGAAACAAATGCTATTGGAGAAAGAGGAGAGAGAGAAACAAATGCAGTTACAGAAAGAAGAAAACAAATGCTATTGGAGAAAGAGGAAAGAGAGAAACAAATGCAGTTACAGAAAGAAGAGAAACAAATGCAATTAGATAAGGAGGAGAGAGAGAAACAAATGCAGTTGCAATTGGAGAAAGAGGAGAGACAGATGCAGATGCAACTGCAAAGAGTGAATGATGAAAGGGAATATCAATTTAGATTAAGAGAATTAAAGCTGGCAAGTGAAAAGCACATTCCCACTTTACATACAAATTCAAGTTTTGATGTAAGAATAATAAGTTAGTGCCCCATTTTAGAGAAAAAGAAGTAGACGGATATTTTCCTCAGTTTGAAAACATTGCTGAAAATTCAAAATGGCCAAGGGAGCTTTGGACTCTATTATTACAATGTGCATTTACTGGTAGAAGCTAGTGATATTTTCAATTCACTGTCACTACAGCAAAGTGCTAACTATGATCTGGTTAATGAATGCATCTTAAAGGGTTATGAGTTAGTCCCTGAGGCTTATCGGCAAAAATTCAGGAACTATAAAAAAGAAGCTCGACAAACTCATGTCGATTTTGCAAGAGAAAAAGAGCAGTTATTTGATTGATGGTGCTTAGCCAAGGAAGTTGATCAAGATTATGAAAGTCTCAGACAACTTGTATTACTTGAAGAGTTCAAGAATTGTGTCCATAGTGACATTACGATTTATCTTGATGAGCATAAGGTCGAAACCTTGGAAAATGCTGCTCGTACTGCTGACGAGTATTTTTTAGCTCATAAAATTTCTTTTGTAGGCAAGTCTTCCACTCAGCAGCCTTCTGGAAAAAATGTATTTCAGCCTAATATGAGCCCTTCTAAATTTCAATCTGGCACAACTTTTAGAAATCAAGTTTCTGATAAACTTGATCAGAAATCCTTATCTCTTCCTACGTGTACCTATTGCAAGAAGAAAGGACACATTATTTCTGATTACTTCAAATTGAAACCTAAGCATCAAAACCAAGACAGACTTGTTCCAAATGCTCTTATTTCTAAGAGGTCAAGGTCACAGTCATTTATTGAAAGCAATACATTTGTTGGGTCTAATTAACCCGTCTGATTTAATTATGGAGAATTATGAACCATTCGTGTCGAAGGGTTCTATATCACTCTTGGGTGATTCAGCCAATCCCATCCCTATTAAAATTTTAACGGACACAGGAGCTTCTCAGAGTCTTTTATTATCAGGTACTTTGCCTTTTTCTGAGAAGTCTTCTTCTAATGAGAGTGTTTTTATTCAGGGAGTAGAGTGTGGCTTTGTTAATGTTCCTCTCCATTGTGTAAATTTGTCATCAGACTTAGTCTCAGGACCAGTGATGGTCAGAACAGCGTCTTCTTTACCTGTTGAGGGCATTCATTTATTACTAGGCAATGACCTAGCTGGAGATAAGGTTGTGGGTAATCCACTTTTAACTAACAAGCCTTGTTTGGATCAGAAAGTTGATCCTGTTGAAAAAGAATTCCTTGATTTATACCCAACTTGTGCAGTTATTAGAGCTATGGCAGAGAAAGCTCTTGAGAATGATGTTGATCAGGAAAGTATTCCTTTAGCTGACACATGTATTGATCAGGCTTTTGATGAGGTCACTTTCACTCCTTGTTTGGATCAAACAAAAGGTATTGATCACGGTGATCCTCTTTTAACTACTCATTCTCTTTATTCTAATCAGGGTGACAAACGACAATCACTTGTTATTGAACAGGAAAAAGATCCTGAGAGCTCCTGTTTGTTTCAAAGGGCCATTAGTGAAACTGAAGCCACTGAAGTACCTGGCTGTTATTTCATTAAAAATGGGATTCTTATGAGAAAATGAAGACCTCCCGAGGTACTGACTGGTGACGAGTGACCCGTGAACTATCAAATTGTAGTTCCAAAATCGCACAGACAGGAAATTCTTAGTCTGACCCATGAAACTCCTTTGGCTGGTCATTTAGGGATTAATAAGACTTATCACAGGATCTTGAATCACTTCAGTTGGCCAAAAATTAGAAGTGATGTTTGTAAATACTGCAGATCTTGTCAAATGGTAAGAAAACCCAATCAGAAGATACCTAATACTCATCTGCAACCTATTCCTGCATTTAACGAACCATTTAGCAGAATTATGGTAGATTGTGTTGGTCTGTTACCTAAGACCAAGTCAGGCAGCCAATAATTGTTGACCATAATGTGTGCATCAACAAGATTCCCAGAGGCAATTCCTTTGAGGAATATTAAAACTAAAACAATAGTAAAAGCTTTGATAAAGTTTTTTACTCAATATGGCCTTCCCAAATCTGTCCAATCTGATCAAAGGTCAAATTTTATGTCTGGAATTTTCCAGACAGTTGTGCGTGAATTTGGCATCCAGCAATTCAAGTCAAATGTGAATTATGGTTTGACAGAACTAAAATAGAGAGAACTTTTGAGTGTGGTGATAAGAGTTCTGTCTCTCTTGCTCATTCTTTTCTGCTACTTATCATAATAGCCTTGACTCCTAACAATCCCCCTCCATATATTTCAGCTTCAGAGTTTGAGATATATGGTCTATAGCAGAATTATGCTTTTTAAGGAGCAAGTTGAAGTGGAGGGACTTGCAGTTTGTCTTGTAAATTTACCTAGGAATCAAATTTGTTTACGAAATGTGAGAATAAAACTGACAAACATTTGCAACATAAAGGTGGTCATATCACAGAGAGCAGTAGCTGTTTTGATTGTGATGCAGATTTAGAAGAATTATATCTTTTCATCACAGGGGCACATGGAGGAAACTGTTATGTTTACATTTTAAATTCTTGTGACTTGTGGTAGAAAATAAAGAGAAGAATACAAAATGGTGTTGCAATATTGTTTAGAAATTTCTTGTTAAAATATACCAAATGATTCTTAAAAATCTAGTCCACATGTTAGAAGAGACTGAATCTTTGCTTTGTATCAAATATGTTTCAGTTTAAGTTCATTGTATCAATAAATTGTTCTTCTGAAAACATAAAAATAAAGTTTGAAAGTACTGTAAAGCAATGAGGTTTATGTATAAATGTATGTAAGCACTGGTATTCTGTAAAATTTGCCCTCAAATTTGCTAGGATTTAGAGTGTGTGTATTTGGTAAGTATGGTATATGGTCACTCACTGGTCCAGAACCTATGTTCCATTTGAGAAGAAGGGAAAAATCCACTTGCCAGTGACTGCAGTTTAAATCAGTTCATATATTTGATACAGCATGTTTGAAACATGCAAAGCTAGAGAGAAATTACTATCAGCAATGCAGACAGACTGATGACACAGCTGCACAGTACATATCTAGACCCAGCCCCGGTTATGTACATCACATGGCAATTTTTACAGGTTGTGCAATATCTTTCATAAACTGCTAAATGCCTAATTCATATTTTTAAAAGTTTAGGTTGTACAAATTGAAAAGAATGTAACTCAAAAGGGGATATGCAATAAATACAAAATTACATAGTTGTTTTGTTTCAAATTGGGGTAAAAACTTGTTTGATTTGGTGTAGGACAATGCATTTCAAACTGATGGCCTCAAAATATTCCTACCCTCCATCATAGTAGTTCTTTCCACCCAGCAAAACACTATGTACTTTTGTCCATATATTTATGAACCTATATTCAAATGTGTGACATGTGTCATGTATGTCGATGCAGTGACTAAAAAGAAATGTTGTGAAACATTTTCAAACTAAAGTCAACTTTCATAAAATTGAGGATAAAAAAAACCCCAAAAGATACATGTCATGTTTTAGTTTACTAGCATATGTGAATGTATTCCTTTGTTAGTCTGTTGGTCATCCTATGATTTGCAGGAACACATGTTTCCTGTCTGGACTCTACATAATTTTGAAAGTCCATTAAATATTTTCTCGTTTTGTTGAGTGGTTTATGTTTTCTCCCTATTATACTAATAGTGTAGCTAGTAAATTGCTTGCTTCAGTATCAACACTTTCGATTTTTATCAGTAGACTCTCAAATGTAAGCATTATGTCTTTAAGAGCTGTAGTGTATGCTTAATCCTCCCACTTTAGCTTTTAAATTTCAACCTGTGTAACGGTTAACATACACATAGTAAATTCATCTACTATAAGGTGCTGGCCATTTAATTTTTGGGGTGTGGGGTGGGACCATGATTTTCTTTTGAGCTGAAATATTTTCTTGCTTTTCTATCTCAAGATAATTGATATATTTTCCAAATTTACCATGGATATAATATAGTGTTACTTTGCTATAAATCAGAGGAAAATATTTTTACAACTGTTGACAGAAAGAAATTGAACAACATAGTGTAAGGCCCATGGCCCAGAAGATTGAATTATTGGTCCTTAATATTATTGCAGTAGACCACGGTACATAGTGTGGTATGTTCAGAAATACTGTGGTTTAAAAAAAATGGGAGTACTGAGCTCTACAGTTTGGTAATTTTTGTTCTTATTTCTTTTCCTTTTTTTTATCTTGATGGTATTATGAGTTGTATCGATACATCATCTCATTTATTACGCATTGCACTGTGATGAATCGGGAATTATTGGCTTAAGCCGTCACATGCATTGGCAGAAAAAAAATCAAGATATGTATGTGCATGGATGAATTCTTACACCTCTAACAGACTGATGGAGAAAGAGCAGGAAACAAAAAAGAGATAAAGTATGAATGCAAATACTTCCTAATCATATTATTCATGGAAACCAAGACTGATGATTAGGCAGCCATTCCCAGGTACATATCAACAGAAGTGACCTCATAATATAGATTCATTACGTCAATTGTTACTTTTTTAAGAACCTAAGGCAAAATGACTGGCATTGGGTCACCCTGCTGATTCAAAACCTAAGGCAAAATGACTGGCATTGGGTCACCCTGCTGATTCAAAACCTAAGGCAAAATGACTGGCATTAGGTCACCCTGCTGATTCAAAACCTAAGGCAAAATGACTGGCATTGGGTCACCCTGCTGATTCAAAACCTAAGACAAAATGTCAGGCTGTGGGTCACCTTGCTGGTTCAAAACCTAAGACAAAATATCAGGCACATGGTCACCCAGCTGATTCAAAACCTAAGACAAAATATCAGGCACATGGTCACCCTGCTGATTAAAATGTATTGCAATATTTTGGTTTTATCAGTACTTGAGTCAAAAGATACAGTTGTTAGGTTGCAAGCTTAAACAATTTTCTTCAACTGGGTCATGCAAAAAAAGTTGAAAACCACTGCTTTAGGTTCTTACTTCAATTGTATCTTGTCAAGAATTTACCTTTCACTCTTTTGTTTAAATCGCAGCAAAATACAACAAAGAAAGTTCCAAAAAAAAGAAGAAAAAGAAGATGAAAAAGTCAAAATCAGAGGAAGGAGGAGGAGAAGCAGGAAGAGGACGTGGTCGAGGTCAACTGGGGACAGCTGCAAGAGGCAGGGGATATGTTAGTAGAGGGACTGAACCATCCAGAGGAAGGGGGCGTGGTCATACAAGCTTTGAGAAACCTAACGTAAAACACCTGTTTGACAGTGATAGCAGCAGTGATTCAGACACTGACACTGATGATGAGAAATTGCAAGAGGCAAGTCATGACTGTAGTACAATCACCAATGCTACTTTCTATAAGACAGGTCATGACTGTAGTACAGACACCAATGTTACATCCCATAAGACAGGTCATGACTGTAGTACAAACACCAATGCTACATCCTATAAGAAATGTCATAACTGTAGTACAAACACCAATGCTACATCCTGTAAGAAATGTCATGACTTTAGTCCAAACACCAGTGCAACATCCTATAAGACAGGTCATGACTGTAGTACAAACACCAGTGCTACTTCCTATAAGACAGGTCATGACTGTAGTACTAAGACCAATGCTACATGCTATAAAACATGTCATGACTGTAGTACAAACACCAGTGCTACTACCTATAAGACAGGTCATGACTAGTACAAACACCAATGCTACATCCTACAAGAAATGTCATGACTGTAGTACAAACACCAATGCTACTTCCTATAAGACAGGTCATGATTGTAGTACAAACACCAATGCTACTTCCTGTAAGACAGGTCATGACTGTAGTACAAACACCAATGCTACATCCTGTAAGACAGGTCATGACTGTAGTACAAACACCAATGCTACATCCTATAAGACAGGTCATGACTAGTACAAACACCAGTGCTACATCCTATAAGACAGATCATGACTGTAGTACAAACACCAATGCTACATCCTATAAGACAGGTCATGACTGTAGTACAAACACCAGTGCTACATCCTATAAGACAGGTCATGACTGTAGTACAAACACAATGCTACATCCTATAAAACATGTCATGACTGTAGTACAAACACCAGTGCTACTTCCTATAAGACAGGTCATAACTGTAGTACTAAGACCAATGCTACATCCTATAAGACAGGTCATGATTGTAGTACAAACACCAGGGCTACTTCCTATAAGACAGGTCATGACTGTAGTACTAAGACCAATGCTACATCCTATAAGACAGGTCATGATTGTAGTACAAACACCAGGGCTACTTCCTATAAGACAGGTCATGACTGTAGTACTAAGACCAACGCTACATGCTATAAAACATGTCATGACTGTAGTACAAACACCAATGCTACATCCTGTAAGACAGATCATGACTGTAGTACAAACACCAATGCTACATCCTGTAAGACAGATCATGACTGTAGTACAAACACCAATGCTACTTCCTGTAAGATGGGTCATGACTGTAGTACAAACACCAATGCTACATTCTATAAGACAGGTCATTACTGTAGTACAAACACCAGTGCTACTTCTTGTAAGACAGGTCAAGAATATAGTACAAACACCAATGCTACTTCCAGAAAAACAGGTCATGACTAGTACAAACACCAATGATACATTCTGTAAGACAGGTCATGACTAGTACAAACACCAATGCTACATCCTATAAGAAATGTCATGACTAGTACAAACACAAGTGCTACTTCCTATAAGACAGGTCATGACACCAATGCTACATCCTATAAGAAATGTCATGACTAGTACAAACACAAGTGCTACTTCCTATAAGACAGGTCATGAATGTAGTACAAACACTAGTGCTACTTCAGTAAGACAAACACTGTGAAGTACAAACACCAATGCTACTTCCAATAAGAAAGTCATGAATGTAGTACAGACACCACTGCTACTGTCAGTAAGAATATCGTGTAATGAATTTAGTAGAAACATACATGCTATTTCCAATAAGAAAAACATTATTTAGTACAAACACCATTGCTACTTCCAATAAGAAAAACATGTAGTAAATTTGTTATATTAAATGTTTGCCCTATTAATAAATTCATAATATTCAATGGTCCTATTAGATAGGCTGATTGTTTTTGGCAGCTGTAACATTCATTGGTTAGCCGTATTGGATAAGCTGATTGTTTTGGCAGCTGTAACGTTCATTGGTTAGCCGTATTGGATAGGCTGATTGTTTTTGGCAGCTGTAACATTCATTGGTTAGCCGTATTGGATAGGCTGATTGTTTTTGGCAGCTGTAACATTCATTGGTTAGCCGTATTGGATAGGCTGATTGTTTTTGGCAGCTGTAACATTCATTGGTTAGCCGTATTGGATAGGCTGATTGTTTTTGGCAGCTGTAACATTCATTGGTTAGCCGTATTGGATAGGCTGATTGTTTTTGGCAGCTGTAACATTCATTGGTTAGCTGTATTGGATAGGCTGATTATTTTTGGCAGCTGTAACATTCAGTGGTTAGCCGTATTGGATAGGCTGATTGTTTTTGGCAGCTGTAACATTCAGTGGTTAGCCATATTGGATAGGCTGATTGTTTTTGGCAGCTGTAACATTCATTGGTTAGCCCCATTAGATAGGCTGATTGTATATGGCAACTGTAATATTCACTAGGTAGCCCTATTAGATAGGCTGATTGTTTATGGTAACTTTGGACAGTCTGATGGTTTAGAAACTGAGATAGTTGTAACAGTAAAACTGAACCTTATTTATTCAAACTTCTTTTTGTTTTATTATCTAGAGATTTTACAAGTGATCCATTTATGTGAAAAGGAAACTATCCTGACAAATCCTGACAAATCTTTTAACAAGCAAACCACCATGGACACAAGATTTCAGCTTAGTCCTATCAGAATTGAAAAGGAGATAAAGACAGAATCTTATACATTCATAGAAATTATATGTGTTAAATATAATTATGATACTTGGGTAAAAAGCATTTGGGATTATGAATATTTTAATATGCTGTAAGAAAATAATAAAGACATAACTGAATTCTTCAGATTATTTTGCTGGGAACTGATCAACTACCAGTTTTAATAAATTGAAGATGTTTTCTGTATTTTTTTTGGAGAATGTCATTTTATACATCCACTGTAAGAAAGAACACACTGTGTTATGGTGTATGCGTGTTACCAATTAGGATTTTGCATAATAACCAGAGTTGTCACTATATTTACCAAACTTTGTGGGTGGCTTGCACTTGGGTATAAAAATCCTATCCATGTGTTGATCAGAGGGTCCAAAGTTAAGGTCATTGTGACTGTTTCTGCACAATACCTATTGTTCTCCACAATCTACAGTTACTAAAGTTGGTGGATAACTTGCATTTCAAATAAGGCAGAATTATATCAGTTTCATGTTAAAAGTTTAAAGGTCAAGGTAACTGCAACTGAAAGAAGACAAATTCTTTTTATACAGTAACATGAGTCTTTCCCAACACTTCCTGGTTGATTGCAATCTGTTGCTTAAAATCTTCCCAAACTCTTGCTGTTTAATTGCAATCTTATGAGTACAGTCTTTCCAAACACCACCTCTTTTATTTCAATTTATTACATAATATCTTTCCAAACACCTCTTCTTTCATTTCAATTTATTACATATCTTTCCAAGCACAACCTTTTTATTTCAATTTATTACATACTATTTTTCCATACACCATAATGTTTCATTTCAATTCATTATATATATATATATATATATATATATATATATATATATATATATATATATATATATATATCTTTCCAAACACCACCTTTGATTTCATTACATAATATCTTTCCAAACACAACCTCTTTCTTTTTAATTTATTACATAATATCTTTCCAAACACCACCTCTTTCATCATCATCACCATCATCATCATCATCATCATCATCATCAATCCCTTAACCCAAGAGGTCGTTGGGGCACTGCAGTTGACTTTACAACCAATTCTCTCCATCTTTCCCTGTTCTCTACTGCCCTTTGGGAATCTCCAAATCCCATTCCTGCCCACTCCTTAATGTTTTCTTCTCACCTCTTTTTCTGTCTACCTCTTCTATTGCACCCTTGCACTGTGCCTTGCAAGATTGTTTTTGCCAGTCCATATGATCTTGAGACATGACCATACCACTTCAGTTTCTGCTTTTTTACAGTGGTGAAGAGGTCGTCATAGGATCTGATGGCTCTTTGGATCCTGTAGTGGACTTCTTTGTTGGTTACATGGTCAATGTATAAGAAGCCCAAGATCTTGCGAATGCATCTCATTTAGAAGGTTTGAATCCTTCTTTATAGATCTGATGTTAGCATCCATGTTTCACAAGCATACAGGAAGATGGATATGACAATTGAGCACATCCACCTTATTTTGGAACCAAAAGCAATGTTGGTATCTTTCCATATTGGTCTCAGCCTTGTTATTGCTGCTGTTGTCTGGGCAATTCTGCAGATTAGTTCCTGACTATCATATAAAGGGAAGAAATTCTTATTCATTAACTTGTACCACTCATAAAGTGACTACCCATCAACTGGACTTTTACCGGTTTAAGCTATTGCTTAATACAGTCAACATCATCTTTTATTGCCTCTCAGTATCCAAGAATAATTGGTTTTATTTCAACACATTTTTATAGAAAGTGGTTATGAATGTGTTTACCACATGTTGGAATCATTATTTTTTATTTAAGGTCAATATTTTTGTGAGCTTGTGTGACTTTGACATAATATCAAAGTGAACATTTAAGAGATTTACAAGATTTATGGCCTGCTGGAGTGTCCACCACCACTGTCTGTGAGCCAAGTCCATATGGTTAAGGCTTCACTAGATGTAGAAGGTGATGACAAACATCACTCCTTTCTTCTACTGCAGCAGTACGAGTGTCATTCTCATTCTGCTGGTACCATACACACTTGGGCACATAAAATACTGACTTGCTGAGCTTGGGAAAAATATTTGCAGTGGTCAGCATATCAATCCCATTGTATTATAAGGCTGGTTAGCAGGTTTTCCACTCCACCTCCAAATTACACATTAGTGGAGGACATGGTGACCATCTCTTCCATGCTAGATCTGGCATAACTAGCAATATTTCACATGCTAAAACATCAGGCAATGATTATGCATGGGAGTCCATATATTACAAAGATAATTAACATGTCATTGTGTGGTTAATACTCTTAATGTCTTTGGCAAATTTGATTTGGATGAGACAAATGCTGTTTTCCACTTGTTTTCACTGAAGTCACATTATTCTTTGCCTCTTTGATTAACACCGTATTTTTTATACTGTTGCTGTTTGTTGGTTGAACTGTGGATATATTGAAGCAGGCAGCACAAGAGTTGCCTCTTTAGCTTACCTTGCCAGTTCCTCATGGCCATATTAATCTTGATTGCAATGGAAAGATGATAGAGTGGAAAAATGGCTGAACACTGCCCAAGAAAAGCAGTTTTAGCCTCAGTCTCATTTCAGGCAGCAACAGGCCCCATAATTTAGGAGGCTGTCTAACAAAAGAGATATTAAACAAGGTTTCTTCTCAAAGCCTTCCAACTAAACCCAGTGAATTTACCAACCCCACTTAGCTGTGACAGTTTTCTTAACAATTGAATGGGAAAACTTTGGATTAAATTTATTCAGTTTCCTCCATTTGTGTCTTCTTTGATGATGGATGTTCTATCTGATCCAGAGAAGGCAGAGATCGTGTAGAAAACAACCAAGCAGTGCAGAGATTCACAAGCTGAAGGACTCGCCAGGACTCTACTGGAAAGTTCAGTCCTGTCATACATCACAGCTTGCACAGCAATTACATCACTGCATTGAGGTTCACAATGGAAATGACATGGTCATTAAGGCTTTATATCAACAGGAATGACCTTGCAATCATTCTAGATTTAACTGGTTCATATTTTCATGTCTATAATGACCTGCTCTTGCAAGTTCATTTGGTTTGCCATCCAAGGAACTATATACCAATTCTGTGCTGTCACACTTGACCTCAACATCAGCCCATTGGTGTTCATGAAAACAATCACACCACTCTTAGCCTCCTTTGGCAACATTTTTATTTTCTTCTTTTGGACCAAAAAGTTTGCCCATATTATGATCAAGGGATAGCATGCCATGATTTTGGACACATTCAGAAATCATGGAAGAGATGCTGTTGGTTTCAACCAGATCTTTCAGACTTGTTTTTACCTACCTAGCTCCACTTGCTTATCTTGTTCCCCAGATGAAGCCTTTTCTGGGTCTTCATTTGGCATCCTATTGTAGGTTTTGCTCAAGCTTAGACTAGTAAACATCATTGGTATGGGTGGCCACCTAGCTGGAAGGGGTTGGGTTGGTGGAGGTAATCTGTAAGAGCTACATCACATCACATCATCTATGATGTATTTAGACAAAGATATGTATTTTCGTCTTTTAGAGATGGCTGGATTTGGAAGTAGAGGATTTTATTTCCTAATAGTAATGCAATTGGGTAACTAATTTCAGATTTTCAGAGAAGCATAATTTTCTAAAATAATTCATTTCTTTGAGAATAGATATCCATTCCTGTTAATATCAATCCTCCCAGACCTCCACGCAGTTATCCTCATCATTGTATTGGTAGATGTATGGTTCATAGTTAGCCACTAACAGGTAACGGGGAAGTAATGGTCAAGAGTTTCTTCCTCTTGGCTGTATGATATCCAGATGGGGAACGTTAGATGGGAAGATGAATTTTTGATTATTTCAGGATTCAGTAGTCATTAGATTTTATTTTCAAAGATTAATGTGTTTGGGTTTCAGAAACATATATTAGTCAAATTTGCTTTTGTGGCTTTAATGTGTTTGGAAAATATTGGAACATAAATTCATGGATACCATTGAGCATGGAGGGGTGATAGGTCAGTTTTTTATATATATGTCCTTACTGTTTGTTGTGGGGACATATTGATTTGGTTGTGTCCATAGTTGCAATTTGTTTTGCATATTTGACCTTTTACTCCCTATCTCAGTGACCCCAGTGGAGACGCCCAAAATTGCACATCTCTTGCTGACTGCTCTGGTGGTCTAAGTGGTTAGAGTGTCCACCTTGGATGCAGGAGGTCGCAGGTGTGAACCTTGGCTGAGTCATACCAAAACTTATAAAAATGATACTGGCAACTGCCTTGCTCAGCACTCAGCATTAAGAGGTTAGTGTTAGGACTGGTTGGCCTGTTGTCAGGATAATGTGATGGGGTTGGACATAGTGCTACATGCCTGTGGCATGATGCCCCAGTGCTAGACATCGCTATAAACTGACACACTACAGAAAATGCAGTGATAGGACTGAACATTTTTTAGAGCTATGTTAAAAATCCAAATCTGTCACATACACACACACACACTCTGGCTATTGCATATCAGGTGTTACTACACTAATTGAGTCAATCAGTACTGTGCTAATTGAGTCAGTCAGAACTACACTAATTGAACCAATCAGCTGGCCTGTTGTAGACATTCAAAAAATCATAGATAATGTTTCACTGGTTCCTCCTGGAGATTTTCCATACTACCCAATAAAAAATGTTACTTGTATTTATTAGAAATCGGCATTGAAGCCTGAACCAAAAATAAAATTTTTATTGAGCTCATCCACTTGGCCTTTGTGTGTAATGACCAAACAAACAGTTGTGATTCATCCAGTTCTGGAACTTGCACTATAATTCAGATATAACTGGTTTTTGAAAATATATATTTATGCTGATTTTTTAAATTCTTTATATGATTGTGTACAAGTTAGTGCCAAACTTAAGTAAGATATCCTTGGTACATCTCTGCTTATAACTGATGCACTAGATTCATCAAGCATATATAAATATGAAGAAAATACTTAAACAACCATTATGGATGGGTAAACATATGGAGGGTCAGATGGAGCTGGCCACGATATCCCAAATACATTTTTATAATCACAATTTGACACAGATCATAATAGTGCTTTGATTGTCAATCAGAGAAATACATAACCAGTGTAATCATTACTAGGGTTGATATTAATAAATTTTCTTTTTTGTCAGCTTTTCTCAGAAGTGGTTAAAGATGATGAGGAAACACCAGAACAACTGCAAAAGATGGGTTTTACACTGAAACAGCTGATCCGTAAGCTACACATTGTGGAACCAGTAGAGCATGTCATGTGCCTAATTGGAAAGAAGTAAATATATTTATGTAGATACATATATAATGGTAGAGTGATTGTGATGGGGAGAAAAGAGAGTGGTGTGGGAAACACCAGAATTATATATATGTACAGGCATACAGATGCAAAATAGTGATTAGAAGTGGGGGACACAAAACAGGTAAAAAAGCATAATCTTACGGTAAAGTATTGATCCATCAACTTCACACAAATGAAAGTTGATGATAGCCTGTTGACCATGATGCTCAGCTAAGTAATTGACCTAGCAACAAATAGTCTGAGTTAAGTTGTTGACCTAATGACAAACAGTCTCAGCTAAGTGAATGACCTAATGACAAATAGTCTGAATTAAGTTATTGACCTAATGACAGATAGTTTCAGCGAAGTGAATGACCTAATAACAAATAGTTGTGAGTTATTGACCTAATGACAAATAGTCTCAGCTAAGTGAATGACCAAATGACAACTAGTCTGAGTTAAGTTATTGACCTAAGGACAAATAGTCTCAGCTAAGTAATTGACCTAATGACAAAAGTCTGAGCTAAGTGAGTGACTGAATGACAAATAGTCTGAGCTAAGTGAATGACTGAATGACAAATAGTCTGAGCTGAGTAATTGACCTAATGACAAATAGTCTGAGTTAAGTTATTGACTTAATGACAAATAGTCTCAGCTAAGTGAATGATCTAATGACAAATAGTCATGAGTTGTTGGCCTAGTGACAAATAGTCTCAGAAAAGTGAAGGATCTAATGACAAAATAGTATAGTTAAGTTACTGACCTAATGACAAATAGTCTCAGAGCTAAGCGAATGACCTAATGACAAATAGTTGTGAGTTATTGACCTAATGACAGATGGTCTCAGCTAAGTGAATGACCTAATGACAAATAGAGTCATCTAAGTGAATGACTGAATGACGAATAGTCTGAGCTAAGTAATTGACCTAATGACAAATAGTCTGAGCTAAGTCATTGGCAAAATAACAAATAGTCTTGGCTGAATAATTGACCTAAGGACAAATAGTTGGAGCTAAGTAATTGACCTAATGATAAATAGTCTGAGCTAAGTAATTGACCTAATGACAAAAATAGTCTCAGCTTAGTAATTGACCTAATGACAAAAATAGTCTCAGCTTAGAAATTGAAATCATCTGTGATCCTGTCACTCATTAGTAACAAATGGATAAATTCTGCAGATATATTTCAATGGCACTGTCAAATTCAAATTTAAAAATTTGATACAAGCGTTGTGAAAAATTGTATGTATCTGTATCTGTTTATTTCCTTACCAGACAGCTCTAACAGATAATAACTACCTTTTGAAATGATGTGATGGTTGACACGTGAATTGATTATTACTAAAATCTAATTGGTAAGGGATCTCTTGGGATTACTGATAAGGAGTGCATGATTGAAAGCTGTCAATACATTGATTATTTGATCATCAGGAGAATCAAATTATTTTGATAAAATCTCTGCCTTTCTATAATAGGTACCCCTCAACAATGGAGGAGTTCTACAAGTCCCGCTTACAAGGAATGTGGGAGGAGGAGAGGTCGGGGAAAAGGATGAAGCTACCCATCCCTGAGACCTGGGAAACACAGGTGTCCCTCAAGGGCAATAAAGCTTCCACATGGGAGGAACTCATAGGTAGGCTGTTTATGTAACTGTCATGGTCACAGTCATAACATGGGAAGAAGTCATAAATGGGTGGTTTGTGTAACTGTTACAATCACAAAATTAACATGGAGAAAACCCATTGGTAGGCAGTGTGTGTAACTGTCTTGGTCACAATTACAACATGGGAAGATCTCAGGTAGGCAGTTTGTATAACTGTCATGGTAACAATTTTAACATGGGAAAAACTCAAAGGTGGGCAGTTTATGCGACTGTCATGATAACAATTGCAACAAAGTTAAAAATCAGTCCCAATCATGATGAGGAGTTCATTCAGAAAAATGGACTGATTCCATGTGTAACTTTCTGTGAAGATTATGTTCTGAACAATATACTATGATTTCACTTCACTTTTGTAAACCATGTGTTTGCTACAAACAGCAGTTTAAAATTCCAACATATGATTTGTGGAAGTAATAGGACCTCTTTCTTTGGAAAAATTAGACCCCTTTCTTTGGAAGCAATAGGACCCCATTCTTTGGAAGCAATAGGACCTCTTTCTTTGGAAGAAATAGACCCCTTTCTTTGGAAGCAATAGGACCCGTTTCTTTGGAAACAATAGGACCCCTCTTTGAAAGCAATAGGACCCTTTTCTTTGGAAGCAATAGGACCCCTTTCTTTGGAAGCAATAGGACCCCTTTCTTTGGAAGCAATAAGACCCCTTTCTTTGGAAGCAATAGGACCTCTTTCCAACTCCAGGAAATGAAATACCAATGGAAATGTCATTGCTCATCTGGCTGTAAGGTCATTTGAGATTATGACATGTCATCCATCATCTGGCTCTAAGGTCAGTTGAGATTATGACATGTCATCCATCATCTGGCTGTAAGGTCATTTGAGTTTATGACATGTCATCTATCATCTGGTTGTAAGGTCATTGGAGATTATGACATGTTATCCATCATCTGGCTGTAAGGTCAGTTGTGATTATGTCATTCATCATCTGGCTGTAAGGTCAGTTGAGATTATGACATGTTATCCATCATCTGGTTGTAAGGTCAGTTGAGATTATGTCATTCATCATCTGGCTGTAAGGTCAGTTGAGATTATGACATGTCATCCATCATCTGGTTGTAGGGTCATTGGAGATTATGACATGTCATCCATCATCTGACTGTAATGTCAGTTGAGATTATGCCATTCATATCTGGCTGTAAGGTCAGTTGAGATTATGACATGTTGTCCATCATCTTTTGAAGTACTTATTTACAACTTCTCAAAAGCACTTTACCAGTTTGCATATGATGTTATAGAGATTTTACTGGCATCGAGTTCTTTAAGACATATTTGGTGGATGCCAATCAACCAACAATATGACTGCCATAAAGAAACTTTTTAATCACTTTTCTCAACACCTGTTTAAAAGAATTTGGCCAAATTTGATAAAACATCCTGGCATGATGGTCTTTTATCTTGCAAATCCAGCCCTCTCAGATACTACTTTTACCTAAAGGGAGCTAAAAATTGTCTGCCAACCTATTTGGCAGTCAGGCAGAGTGATGTCCCCTTTGGTGTAAGAGTTGGTGGCAAAGACCAAGCTCCTCTCAATTACTACTTCCGCTTGTGCAAAGAAGCGCACTCATCATGAGAGTCCTCACAAGAAAGTCTGAATCTACGTGGAATTTATACCATTACGAGTTGGAGGAGTTCTTTCACTTCTTAGGAAAGTATACTCCAACTATATTTCCAATTTTTTTCTCTTCCTACCCCAGTAAAGTTCTGCCATTACAGTTTGTTCACACTATGTCATTGTCACACATCTAGTTACTTGTATGGGGAGTCTAAGTGACTTCACATTCAATTTGGGCTATAATTATATAATTTGTACGTGTAAGTCTCTAGCGCTTATTTAAAAACCTGTAATATGTTTGTAATCTCAATATGGACTGGTACATATCAGTGAATTTCTATTCCAAGGCATTTGTAGCATCTGGGCACCAACTTCAGTGATTTTACTTGTACAGGTGGTCTGTGGTCCTTTTTCCATACTGGTAATTGCCTCTTAATTGATACTGTCACGCCTACTTTGTATGCATCTATAATGGTGTCTCAGTTCCCTATTATGTGTAGGTTTTTTGTTTGTAATGTAGACACTTGTGTACATTTCTCTATTGCTTCTGCTCTAGTTGGGCAAGTACATGTCAGCTTTCTATACAAATTTACTTAGTCACATCTTGCTCATGCATGTTTCTATAGGCAACACTTGAGTGATGTTTATTTGCAAAAGCATTCCATCGTGTTAGAGAGTACTTAGTCTCTCTCACGGGTAGCCTATGTGACTTCACCAGATAGGTTTGGGCTACAATATTTATGTGTGCATGTAAGAAACTCCTTATATATTGTAATTGAGATCATCTGCTATCACTTTTTTCCAGGTAACTGTCATTTGGTATAGCTCTGTGTCCACACTGTATTCCAACATGACATGTGCAGGCCCACAGATTTATACTTCTTCTTATTACAGGTGGTATTGTCATTATATTTGACCTGTACACTTCATTGCTTTATTTGCCTGCCTGTTATCAATTTCTGTGTCAACTTTTTAAGATTTAGCACTGCACTGACATTGTATTCTAAGAGACAGGAACAGGGCTACAGTTTTATACATTGTGCTCTATTTGCCATACATATTGGAACTATGGGCAAAGTGCAAAAATGCACAGCTCAGGACAAAGACATCACCAGTCTGCATGCTGAGCTTTCGCCAGTGTGAGAATTTCAGGCCAACAAGGGAGATAAATCAACTCTTCAGCCACGAAGCACCGGCTATTGACATGCTTTAAAACATCTCTGGTGCCCAAGTCACCACCACAGGACTCAGCATTATTGGCAACTCCCTCTACCTTGCCTCCTTTGCGTTTGACTTGATTCCTATTGTGGAACAGCATGGGACAGAGCTAATAAACAGCGAAGTTCACTCTCACTCAGCAGACATACAAAGAGGTTACATGGATCAAACATCCCATAACCCGTCCCAAACTGATGATCCTAATGATATCCTTCCACATGGAGAGTTTTGGGCATTCTGACCTGTCTTCATCATCAGTTTGTTGGCGGTTCTACATTGGCCATCCACCAGTATTTCGTTTGGAAACTCCAGCAGTCAACAATGATGATGCTGCTCTGGGGATGACAAAGCCACACTCCATACCTATGGATCAGATGGCCTCTGATGATACTCAGCAGTTAGTGTGCTATATTGTTGCTGTGGTTTCGATCTTGGACTTTGTTTCTGTGTCTGTCTTCCTACATGTGGAATATAGCTTCTCTCTTCTCACAACGAATGCCTCAGGGCATGCATGGGAATCAGTCTCAAGAATGGCCCAAGTACTGAACAGAGCTGCTGAACACAATTTGGCCAACACTGTATCCAGAGCTACTAATTTACATTTGGTGGAACATGACTTGGTGCTCTCAGCCTGCACTTCCTGAAGAACCACCATAAGAGCACTGCCTTTATCCTAACCATCCTTTTAACAGCCAGATTGAAAAAGGCTGCAAACAAGTTACCAAGGAGACCAATTTCCCTCCCCTGCAACCACAGCGTCAATACAGAGATAGTATGGGAAATCAACAAAAGGACCCAAGGTCCACACATAGGACATGAACCTGAAAACTGTCCTATTGAAGCTCCACACAGCAATGCCCATAGTTCTCGCAAGCCAAAGTGGATAAAGCACCAAGATGGTCCTATTGTTCATTCTAACATTTCTCCTGGCTTTTATCCCAGACTCTTCTTGGTCCTAAAGGCAAAGGCAGTTTGCCTTCAGTGATTGACCTAAGTGCCCTGAATCAACTCATTCATGCCCCTTGGTTCTCAGTAGAAACACCATGGTGTACTTTGGAATGCCACCCAAGATGGAGACTTCACCATCAGTTTAGACTTAAAAGTTGCATGCCCTTATGTCTCTATTCACAAGGCTTCCAGGACATTCCTGCGATCAGCCTACAACATTGTATACCAGTTTAGGGCACTTCCATTGGGACTCAACGTCAGCCCCTGGTTAGGACATGCGCCATTACTCGATTCATCATACGAATGAAGACATTTGTATGGTGAATTGAGTAATGGCGCATATCCAGACCATTTTTATGGTAGCAACATCAAGTTACCTGGATGACATCCTACAGAAACATCAGGTGAGTTATATCTAAACATGACATGATAACCCTTGTTACACTGCTTACCAGCCTGGGCCTCTCATCAACAAGGAAAAATCCAACCTGGTACCATCTAAGCAATTTGTTCACATAGGTATAGAGTTCAATACACTGGCAACATTGTTCGTCCCCCTCAGGATTGGGCATTGAAAATCTGAACCATGTTGGCTTCTTTACGTTTGAGGAAATTTCTATCTGTATGGGAATTCCTTCGCCTTCTAGGATTGCTCATTGCAGCAGCAAACCTCATTATCCTAGGTTGCCATTTTATGTGCCCATTGCAAATTATTCTTCAGTGCCAACGAAGGCCAAAAATTTGCCCACTGGAAACAGCCTCTCCCCATCTGCGCACATTTGAGGCACAATCTGCAGGATTGGGGCATCCACCTTGGCTCATGACATTTATATCTCTGTACATAGAACCGCTCAAGATTACAGTATGTACTGAGGCAAGTACGGAAGGCTGGGGAGCCCACCTACTACCATCCTTTCAGGAAGCCAGTGGTGCATGGTCTCCTCAGGAATGCTATCAGTTGTGAAAGCCTTTCACTGGTGGTGGGAATTTTTAAATGGCAAGGGAGTTCTTATTCTGTCTGACAACACTGCAGTAGTGACTTATCTCAAATGACAAGGAGGAACCAAGTCCACAAACCTTTGCATCATGGTGTGGGACTTTCTAAGGTGGTGTTGTTAATAACAAATCCATGTACACATTCGTCATATCCCGAGACACCTAAATGTACTGGCCAATTCTTTGTCTCAGAACAGTCAACTAATACAGACAGAATGATCTCTGCATCCCCGATTTTCACTCAGATATGTATCCGATGGGACTGACGGTTGTTGGACTTGCTTGCAACAAGGTGAAATTCTAAATTCCTAAACATTGTCTCTCCAGTCCTGGACCCAAAAGCTTAGGCAATCAACACTATTTTGCTAGAGTGGAATGACTTGGATGCAAATGTCTACCCTCCAGTCTGATTCCAAAAGTGATACAGAAAGTAAGAGAATCAGCCTGTCACCTCATCTTCATTGCACTACTCGGATGGGAGAATTTACGGATAAATGATCTGATTAATTTTGCTTGGAAAATTCAGATTTTCCCTCATCTACTCAAACACGGCAGTTATTTCATCACTGCCCAGAGATACTGAACCTGCAAGTCTGGATGATATTAAACAGGCCTTTGGAGTTAAACAATTCTCTCAACCAGTTGTGGAGAGAATTGCTCAGGCATGCAGCCCTCCATTCTGAAGCATATGAAGGCAAATTTCACATTTTCCCTCAGTGGTGCCCAAATGAAAATATCCAGCCTCTCCAGGCATTTATACCAAAGATAGCTAATTTCCCCCTTTGGGGATTTGAAGAGAGAAAGTTAGCACTGAGTATGATAAAAGGCTATCACTCTATGATCGCCGAAACCTTTCATCACCATGGAAGAGGGGGTATCGGACAAAATAGGGACTTACCTGACCTACTCACCAACTTTGAGTATACACAGCTGAAACATTAACCCTATGCCCAAGTGGAACCTATCTTGAGTATTAACCTGGATAAACAAGACACCTTTTGAACCAATTTCATAGGCATCTCTGGCACACTTTTTATACAAGACCTGCTTCCTCATGGCATTGGTGACTGCAGGCAGAATTAGCAAAATAAATGCTCTATCAGCAGACAAAGAACTGCATGTGGTTCTGACAAAATGGGTCAGTCTTACTCATGCTGGCATCCTTATTTTATTTCATTTTATGTCAACAATACACAGCTAAATTATTCTCTGTGTGTATGAGCTTAATACACCTCTCCCTTGATAACTCGCGCACAACGGGGTCCACAAACATAGACTGCACTATAAGCGAGAGCGCGAGTTACCGAGGGACCTCCAAAAGTTGAAAAAATTCGCTTAGACATCGAGAAAACAGTGGAGGGGGGGTCAGGGTTAGGGAACTGGGCCGTTTAATGACTGAATGCTCATTTTACAATCACGTCGATAATAATTTTTAATAATGCGCTTTTTCTAATGAAGTTGTTTGTTATTCAGTTTAAATAACATTTATTTTCAAAATGTCCAACATGTGAAAGATCGTCCCAACTGGTTTCAACAAGCATACTGTGTACACGAAAACATCTGTGTATTATGTCACTGCTTTTTGTTTTTCTTGATGAGTCTGGTTCCTGGAGTGGTATTTTGATAATATCCTGCCAAATCGGGAGTCAAAAGAGTGGGGAACTAGACTAACAGTCGATACACCACCAAACAAGATTCCTTTGTTTCGAAAACAAGCGAAAATTTTTTCGTGAGACAATCGTCTATGTCGAATCTCAATTTTTGTATTGTTCAATTAGTACAGTTTTGATGTCATGATTTCATTGGAAGTAATAATGAAACTTCTTATCATCCTTGAGGATATCTCTAAGTGCCAGTTCAAGAATTCTCTGAAACTCGCTTGCCCACAATGGTCCGTATCTGTGAAACCGTGCTCTTTATTTTATGAAGTATTCATTTCGCTTAGTTGCCTTGCCATCTTTGATCACAGTTACCAATGAATCGGTTAATTTAAGATAGTTTATGTTACATACACAATAACATTTATAACAGTGATTGGTCAACTGAAGTGAGTACATTCGACATACGACCGGGGCTGCTAGATTTTAAGTTTGTAGGATTTTCGTGCCTTTTAACTTTTCTTTTATTCCCGCCCCTTTATTTGATTCAAAAGACATAACGTGATAATACAAAGGAGGCCAGATTTTAATTCAGTACAACAATACAACAAATACTTCTGCACGTCAGTTATCAAAACACGGTCAGCACCTAATCAGGTTCTCAGAGAAACGCTCGCGGACATAGCTGTTACGGTAGATTGACACATTTTACGTTTAATTACAAGAGGACACATTGCATTTATGATGATTACACTTAAAAGGAGCTAAAGGATAGAACTAGAACATAAATTTCAGTTGATTAAAAAAATATTTAATTTGTATTTATTTATTAAAGTACTGCCTCCACTCGGCATAAGTGACATTTTCATTGATCAAAATTTCCTTGCATATCGTTAATTGTGGTGTACGACCGTTTGGAAAGAAAATGTAAAAAACTGTATGACTGATTTTTAAATTTGATATTTCATAATGTTGATTAAAATTTCAGGTCCTATCTACCGTTTTCGACGATAAAATGAGCAATATATCAAAGTTTCCGTTACTAATTTTGATCGCGATTTTCTTCAAGTTCAATAAATAGGGATCAATTTTTGGGTATTTTCTGGTTTAAAAAATGGGATCCATGCCTGACCCCGCGTTATAAGCGGGTTCGTGAGTTATCAGGGCGCGAGTTATTGAGGGAGTGGTATATATATATATATATATATATATATATATATATATATATATATATATATATATATATATATATATATTCATTCACTGTTACTAAGTATATAAAAACCATTAGATTGTTTCTTCTCCAGAACTGACCAGAAGTATTAGAAGTGATTATGTAATATGGTCATATATAGCCACCTTTATGAAAAAATAGGAAAAGATAAGATTTGAAATGGCTTCTCAGAAAATGCTGAGCAGAATTTGCCCAAATTTGACAGAAAGCTTTCTGGAACGTATTGCCTTCTCATTGATACAGATGATGTTGATTTGCTATCAGATGTGCTGCCATCACTAAAAAAACAGGAAATCCTTTACTTTTTCAAAAAAAACAACAGAATTTGACTAAGTTTGACAACATCCTGGTGTGAAGTACTTTATTGTTGGTAAAATTATGCCATCAAATATGGCTGCTATTACTAAACTCACAAAAGAACAGGGAATGATTTCTTCAGTAAAATCTACTTTACAGAATTTGACCAAAGTACTATACTGAATAATGCTGTTTTCAGCCCCAGTTCTTACGAAAATTTATTGGTAAATTATCGATTCATTGTCTTCTTATATCATTTAAGATGCAACTCAAACCCATATACATTTGTTATGTTTATTGATTTCTTCTTCAGATATATTATCCAATCATAATACCATAGAACTATTATAGATTCAGCTCTCCCAGGCTAAAACTTTGACCTAAAAAGTTACAAGTTATCAGCCCACTTAGGTTGCAGTTAGAGTGATATCCCCTGATGCCAGGATTGGTGCCAAATAGGTAGTTACTACTTCTGCTCATTCAGAGTGGCTCACATTCTTCAGACACAGAGGCATCGCAAAATCCATACCAGCAGTTTGGAAGTTTTCTACCTTAAAACAAGTTGGAGGTGTACTCCATGTACAAATTTCCAACTTTTTTATTCTTCATATTGCCAATGACAAATTTCCTATTTTACTATGTTATCACTTTGCCAACTTTGCACACTTAGGTGCCTTTGGTACATACCTGCATGAGTTACAGTGGCATCACCTCACATTGCTGTAACTGTATTAATAAGTGCTGGACTGGTGCATAATATAGAAAACTCATTTAATATTGCTATATAATATCCGCAGAGTCAGGATATACACAGTTAAGTTTCTATATTGTTTTGTCTTAGCATCTAATTCAAAGTTGTATATGTGACGCTTTATTGATTTTACCTGTATAGAACGTCATTATGCCTTTCCTACAGATTACATTGTCTCATAATGAATATTGTAGTGCTTGCTTTGTAAGTATCAAGAATGATGCTTCAGTTTCTTTTTTTTGTCAAGGTTTTGTGTGTAATATAGAAAACTTGTTTATATTACTGTATAGCTTCCACTGCATTTGGATAAGTACAGGTAAGTATCCTATACATGGTTTACTCAATAGCATCCAGATCATACATGTATACTCTAAGTGACACTTCAGTGATTATCCCTGTATAGGCAGTCGAAAATTGACCTTCTTACAGGTAAGTTATTACTAGAATTAATTAATATCTGGCTTCCACTTTGTACATGTAGTTACTGTAAGCAATGCTTCAATGATTTTATCTGTATAGGCTGTAAAAATTCCTTCAGATTATTTGTTACTATAATTGATTATTTAGCATCCACTTTGTAAATACATATAGATATTATACTTTTTTCTACCAGTAATGTTTTTTTCTCGTAATGCCTTCCTTCAGTTTTCCTTTTGGGTGCCTTAGAGTTGATTTGTAATGTCTTGACTGTGCAATCAACATATCTATGGTGATGTTCAGTCAGTGGAACACAGCTTACCTTCTGCAACTCACATCTCATGAGAAATGTGGGAGCATGCTTATAGAATTGCCCACTTCATAACGTAGAGGCACAACATACCGTGACCAAATAGCAAACATTGATACTGATGAAGATTTGTGAATTCAAAGCTAAGAATGCAGACAAGCTAAGATACAATGGTGATACCTATGAAAATCTGTCAATTCAAAGCATGCAGACATGTTAAGATACAATGATGACCTCATTGGTTTATATAGATCTTATTTTCTGTTTCATAGACCATAAAAAATTGCCCTTCATGGCCATGTTGAGAAACCTCAGGAACTTGATTAAGGCAGGGATATCAGAGAAGCACCATAACTGGGTCATCAAGAAGCTTACTGAAGAGGTTAGTCAATTCTGTCATCTTGAATGTGGAAGCATATAGCAGGATATATATAATCTCACAATTGTTAAAGCAGAGATCACAGGAGTGTCATTGTTCTTGTCAGTAATGCAGACTACAGTCAAATAGAGAGTATACAATGTAGGTAGGACAGTTTGTGTGTGTGAGACATACTGCTCAGCAAAATTCTGGCAAATACAAAGGTAAAACACACAGTGATCTTTATTTTTATTTTCCCAACAAAATAGGAGGTGGGGGCATTAGTGGATCAATTTTAATCTGTCAAGTCACCTAACATCTGTTGCAAATTTAATCTCCGCATTAACTGACAATAACATTCATGGACTTGCAGAATGAAACGAGTTTGGTATGACTTTTACATTAAGTAGGCCTAGGTCAGGTTCAGTTTTCACCATTTCCAAACTAAGTTTTGAGGAGTTGTAGCTTCTGTGTAACTTAATCTGAATTTTGTTTCTGCTGAGGAAATTTTGAAGGACATCATTGACTGAAACCAAATTTGTTTCTACTTAAGAACTTTTGTAAGACATCTTTGAAACCAAATTTGTTTCCACTTAGAACTTTTGAAGGGCATCAGTGACTGAAATCAAATTTGTTTCCACCTAGGATCTCTTGAAGGTCATCAAGGACTGAAACCAAATTTGTTTATGTTTTACAAGAAGAAGACTGATATCAAGTTTGATTGTCTCTGTTCTCCAACTTAATTGTTACAGAGTTATGGCCCATTTCTTTTTACTTGAAGCTCTGTCTTTCCGGTGCTTTGAAGGGGTGGGACATCCATTCATATTTTTACATTTCTAGTTTTGTTTTTCAGACTTTATTATTAAAGATCAATTGAAAATTCATTTTTTTTAAATAAAAGTTTATTTTTATGTAATGAGAAAGAAATTGATGAAGATCAGCATCCTTAGTTGAAATAAAACAGTAGATGATACTGTTGGAAGGTTCTGTTTATGTGTATGTTTACACGCCTGTGTGAATTTGTACAGCATTAAACTCTGGGTTTATAAATTTCGCCATTGAAATTTATATATCTACACTTCTATTTATGTTGCAGTGATTAAAATTTGTGAAGAAAAATAAAACTTTGTGAGATGCATGTTAAATCTGGATGCCTAAAGGTCACTTAACCTTAATATTTGATGATTTACTGACTTCTGTTTGACTATCAAAGTTTATCAATATTAGAGATTTGTGTTGCACTGGTGGTGCAGTGAAATACTGTCATCATAGTATTACGTGTAGGCTTGTACAAAAGTAACAAAAGAAAAGAGTGAAGTCAACAAGCTTTGTAAGTTTTAACAAAACAATTTATTTCCCTAGAAAACAAGGTAAAAATATGAAATAGGACTTATGGTTTGTGAATATAATCCAAAAATTAATCCTAGAATTGAAAAATATAAGTCCTATCACTAAACAGTTCTAATTGAATCCAAGTTCGAATCTCGATGAAGTTCCAATATGGAAGGCGATGATGTCAGATGAGGTCGTTGTACTGATCGCAACAGTTCCTCGTTGAATCACAGTTTATAATGTTCCCTTTTAGAATTCCAGAATAAATTTCCACTGAATGTTTTTGTCCAGGAATTTTTATGAAGAAAAGCACTTGTTTTGTTTTCCAGAGAATATGAATTATTAAATCCCCCCAAAATTAGATGAACTTCAGAACAAACTGGCACCAACAATAAAAACACCTTGAGCTCTAAGGTGTAGGAATACGATTGAATAGATCTACTAGCAAATGGCTGTTTAAGGGCTACGTGATCACTAATTTGAACAGCACAGTAAAAAAAATGCCAATTTGCACATACGCTAGAATAGCCCTATCTAAGAATCAGATTCTCACGCTGGAAATAAATAAAAAAATGAAAGGCTGTTGATAACTTAGCTAACATGTGGGCTGAACATCACCTTGGTAATAGCCAATCATTTTCGTTCAATGTTTATAAACATCTCAACCAAGGTGACAAGGTGAACTAAAAATCGTGATGAAGCAACCGTTACGTTCTAATCAGGTCAAGTGAATTTTCTGAAAAGAGATTCAAATCCAATGAAAATTATCATTACAATAAAATATAATGAAACAAAAATAAAATAAAAAAGAATTTAAAACTAACACACAAGCAATTTAATTACATATTTGTAACAACAGAAAGTATCCTGAAATGATATGCATTATCACACCTGTCTGTAAATGACTTTCTCTTTAGTAATTGGAATACAGTAGATCTACATTGTATTTTATTGTCAAATCTGGTCACATTACATCAGAAGTTGAAATGAACTTATTTCTCTATAAAATGACAATATGTCTGTCAATCTAATAACTTCATATGTGTTAGTATCAACAAATTTACAATATCTCATAATTACATTTTGCTTTGTATCCTCCTTGTTGCAATATTAATGTAGTGATATGATTTTTTGTATCACCATAAAAGTATTGATATTCCAATACCTGATAGATATCACTGTATCCTTGCAACTCTAATCAATGTGGGCTCCTGTGTCATAATCAGCCAGTTTGGTAAAGGAATACATGTAAAATAATACAACATCTTTATCTCAAAATAGATAAGTGTTACGTACATTTCACACATCGTAGGCATTTGGTAAGCTTTATCATACATTTCAGTGAGTGTGGAGATGCATTATATTGAGATCAGTACCATTTACCCCCCCCCATCTTGTTAACATTGCCATTATGACCCATATTTCATGCATCAGTGATGTTTGAATTCACAGTTTACACATAAGATTGGCACAAGTTAGGTACCATATATGATTGCATATAAGTTGAGTCCAGATGCATAATCAGTTTACACATAACATTGGCTCAACCTAGTACCATATATACTTGCATATAAGTTGATTCCAATTGCATAATGTAACTGCACATAAAGATAATTGTTTGTCCTACTGATTACTTCTAAAAACTGTATAGATGCAGATCTGCCTGTGCATTATGTGATGGCAAATCTGTGTGAGTTCACTTTGCAGTTGGAACTGACTTACAAACAGGTATATATGGTAATCTGTTTCCTATTGTCATTTTGCTATTTAAAACTGTTTTGGTTTATACTCATAATATTTTTGTTCTTTACAGGGAGCAGTAGTGAACAGCAAGCAGTTTCCTTTCCGTTTCTTTTCGGCATATGAAGTTCTGAACCAGCTTGTGAAGGAATATGAGAAAAGTCGTAAGTGAAATTTCCGTTTTTGTTTACTGTTGAAGAAAAATGGCCAGATTGATCCTTATATAATGTAATGATACAGTTAGTTTAGAAGGGGTCAGAACTCTAGCAATTAGGCTGAATTAAAATATTCCTAAAAATCCCAATTCCACATGGAAAAAATATTTTTCAAATCGTCTCTAGACTGACATGTATGTCTGCACACTGCCATGGTATTCATTTAAATGCATGTAAAATATGGTTGAGATGCTGGACCAAGGCATTGTCATGAATAATAAACTTATTAAAGTGAACATGACTAATTTGTGTATTAAACTAGACCTTGGGTACTAATTTGTATATTGAACTAGCCCTTGGGTACTAATTTGTATATTGAACTAGCCCTTGGGTACTAATTTGTATATTGAACTAGCCCTTGGGTACTAATTTGTATATTGAACTAGACCTTGGGTACTAATTTGTATATTGAACTAGCCCTTGGGTACTAATTTGTATATTGAACTAGCCCTTGGGTACTAATTTGTATATTGAACTAGCCCTTGGGTACTAATTTGTATATTGAACTAGCCCTTGGGTGATACTGCTTCAGATGCACAGTTAGGCAACAGGTGCTTCAAATGAAGCATTTCTCTGAATCTACTCTTAATCAGAAATCCAACTTAAAACAACAGATGGAACATTTTATAGGATAAACCCTTCAGAACCACACACAAATTACAAATTTTTTTATCACTGTTTCTTCGATGATAAATCCAGGGGACTTGCCTTGTACATTTCAGTTTTTCTCTCAGATAAATCCAGGTGGCTTGCCTTGTACATTTCAGGTTTTCTCTCATGATAAATCGGGGGTGGGGGTGGGCTTACCTTGTACATTTCAGTGTTTCTTCCATTATAAATCCAGGGGGCTTGCCTTGTACATTTCTGTGTTTCTCCCACAATACATCGGGGGTGGGTGGGGGTGGCTTTACTTATACATTTCAGTGTTTCTTCCATGATAAATCCAGAAGGCTTGACTTGTACATTTCAGTTTTTCTCCAGTGATAAATCCTGGTGAGCTTGCCTTGTACAGTTGTTTTTCTATCTGATAATGGGGCTAGCCTCGTACATTTTTTAGAAGTGGAGATAGACTTACCATCAGAAAATGTTTTCTTCAATAGAGAGGACTAGGTTTACTTTACCTTCTGAACAGTCCAAAAATCTGGCAATAAGTACTTTTCTGTGGATGACTTACCTCTATAATAAAATGTTGCAATATAATAAGAGTTCAGATTGGTAATTCATTGACCTCATATGCATGTGCCAATGTCATGTCACAATATGGCAATGGAACGCTGAAAAATTCAATTTTAGCCAGATATAAAGCCTTTTGGTTGATACGTAATGTATAGCACATGCATTGCCCACCATGATCTTTTGTCAGGTGATAGTAAAGTCAAAACAAGACATGCTGTGAAATAAACATGAATTGGTCCATAAATGCATGCTATATTATAAATAAAGATATTTTTGTTCTTCATTTCTCTTTTGAAGATCATCGTATCTTCACAAGCACAACAGAAAGTTATTCATTTCTAATGCAGACTTGAACAAAAATATTTAATCATAATTAATTTCATAAATGTTGATAAATGAGGTCTACTCAGTGTGTGTTTCATACTTTTTCATTCATGCACTATGTCAGTGGAGACTGATGAAGTTTAATCAAACTGTCAAGACTAATTTTTATGATTAATTTAAGCAGAGAAATTTATTCTATTAAATAAATAAGTAAATAAATATTTGGGTTTAAATACTGTTACATGTAGGCCCGTACAAAAGTAACAAAAGAAAAGAGTGAAGTCAACAAGCTTTGTAAATTTTAACAAAATAATTTATTTCCCTAGAAAACAAGGTAAAAATGTGAAATAGGACTTACGGTTTGTGAATATAATCCAAAATTAATCCTAGAATTGAAAAATATAAGTCCCATCACTAAACAGTTCTAATTGAATCCAAGTTCGAATCTCGATGAAGTTCCAGTATGGAAGGTGATGACATCTTCTATAAGGTGTTGTGTCAACAGTTCCTTGTTGAATTTTATGAATCGAGGAGAGTATTCCGGCTTTAGAATTCCAAATAATTTAGTGAATGACTTTGTCCAAGTATTTCGTTGAAGAAGAGTATTTTTCCAGGATGAATAAATTATTTTAAATATAAAAATCAGCTCAAATGGCAGAAACAAGATAAATACCTTGAGCCCAAAGGTATATTTTTGCGACTGACAAAATTTCACTGAGATATGAGTATTAAACGCAACTAAAACGTCATTTCAGACCCGCGTGATGGGTCATTTGGTCACTTAATCATCGAACAGCACAGTAAAAAAACCTGCCAATTTATATGTAGGCCAGAATAGCCCTAGCTAAGAGTCAGATTCTCATGCTGGAAATAAATTAAGAAAAAGGCTGTTTACAACTTAGCTAACACGTGGGCCAAACATGACCTTGGTAATAACCAGTCATTTTCATTCAGTGTTTACAAAATCGGAACCAAGGTTAAGAACTAGGTTAGCTAAAATTAGTAATAAAGCAATAATTTTGCGTTCTAATCAGACTAAAAGAACAGAACTAAATTTACTGGGAAAAATATCAAATCCAGTAAAAATATTATACTTACAATAAAATGTAATGAAACAAAAATAAAAAAAAAAGAAATTAAAACTAACACACAAGCAATTTAATTACATATATGTAACAGCATTTCCATTCATTACTGGAAATGCTGATTTTACAACAGCAATTGATCAGATGAGCCTTGTGTTCTGCCCCTGTAAGCATAGTATACTTGATGTCTATCTGTGTGTGTAAAGATGTAAAATATACATGTGAGTACTCCTTGTAAACTGTTTTCGACATCTATCTGTGTGTGTAAAGATGTAAAATATACATGTGAGTACTCCTTGTAAACTGTTTTCGACATCTATCTGTGTGTATGAAGATGTAAAATATACATGTGAGTACTCCTTGTAAACTGTTTTCGACATCTATCTGTGTGTATGAAGATATGAAATATACATGTGAGTACTCCTTGTAAACTGTTTTTGACATCTATCTGTGTGTGTAAAGATGTGAAATATACATGTGAGTACTCCTTGAAAAGTGTTTTTGACATCTGTGCATGCAAAGATGTGAAATATACATGTGAGTACTCCTTGTAAACTGTTTTTGACATCTATCTGTGTGTGCAAAGATGTGAAATATACATGTGAGTACTCCTTGTAAACAGTTTTTGACATCTGTGTGTGCAAAGATGTGAAATATACATGTGAGTACTCCTTGTAAACTGTTTTTGACATCTGTCTGCATGTGCAAAGAAGTAAGATATACATGCAAGTACTCCTTGTTTTCTAAAAATCAGAATGTGTTGATTTTGATTAGTTCTCAACTTGTTGAAAATGAATTGCAAAATTCCTATAGAGAATTCAAAGACAATGAAATAGAGATGTAGTTCTACCGAGTAGACCTACAGGAGAGAGCAACCTATCAAGATGTAGCTCTAATGATGTATACATGACTGAAGCACACTGAATACTGTTAGATACAACGGAGTAACAAATGTTGTAAGTGACTCAGATTGAACATGATCTGACCTGGATTCATTATTCTAGAAAGGTTTGCCTTTGGAAGCAGAAAACATGACTTTTTCTTTTTAGCCTTACATTAATTGAGAAATCTCTATTTGTCCCAGAGGTAATGATTAGCCTGGGCACAGCTTCAAAATGTCAATTAATAGACTTTTTTTTTGATGAAGAAAAAACTTCAGAATATACTTACACGCTTATATCCTTGGAGAGTGTGTTGAAAGTGATATACTTACACGCTTATATCCTTGGAGAGTGTGTTGAAAGTGATATACTTACACGCTTATATCCTTGGAGAGGGTGTTGAAAGTGATATAATTACACGCTTATATCCTTGGAGAGTGTGTTGAAAGTGATATACTTACACGCTTATATCCTTGGAGAGTGTGTTGAAAGTGATATATATAAATACAAACATAATACTCCATGTACAACTAAGATATGTCAGCCCTCCCCTCCCACCAACTATTTCCAAACATATGTTAAAAAAAACATGCTGTGAGTACTGATGACCATATAGATAAACACTAAAACATTGTGAGCATTTTCTGCTCATATTAATAGGTTTGAAAACGGAAAAGAAGACATTGGTAACGACTATGTCATTACTGCAAAATTTGTCCATTGTTAAAGTAAGATGCCTTAGGGAGAGGGGAGATTTAAATGAAAAGGGTGACTAAAAGGAGTTAGTTTCTGTTGATGCTGACAGCTTAGGCTTCACAGTTTGTACATCTGTAAACAGTTTGATGTAAATTTGCTCTCTTATGTGGGGCATGAATTTCTTTGCTTTTACATTGATACAAATCATGAATTTAAGCACCTAACTAACAGTTATCCTTCTGTGGAAAAGATGTACCCCTTCCCCATCCAAGAATTTAAACACCCAATGAACTGCTACCCTTATGTGGACAGGTACCCTTTCCACATCGAAGAATTTAAGCACCATATTAACAGCTACCCTTATGTGGAAAACATTCTCCTACCCTATCCGAGAATATAAACACCCAATTAACAGTTATCCTTCTGTGGAAAACACTCAGGTAATAGCTACTCTTACATGGAAAACATGAATCCCTTCCCTTTCCAAATATTTAAACAATTAACATCTACCCTTATGTGGAAAGCATGTATCTTTTCCCTGACCATTAATTTAAACACCCAGTTTTCCTTCACAAAAAGTGAAGAGTGATGAGGGCATAGAAATTGGTTGTATTTCCCCAATACACACAGTGAAGTGGGCATAGAAATTGATTGTATTTCATCAATACACACAGTGAAGTGGGCATAGAAATTGATTGTATTTCATCAATACACACAGGATTTCATGGAATTGGCAGTATTCTCCCAAAGCACATGCAGTGAATTGTGCATAAAAATTGACAGTATTCTCCCTATGCTGACATGGTGAGGAGTGTATAGAATTCTATTGTCAGTATTCTCACAGTGCTTGCATAGTGAGGAGTGTATAGAATTTTATTGTCAGTATTCTCAGTGCTCACATAGTGAGGAGGGTATAGATATTGTCAGTATTCTCCTAAAGTGAGGAGCGTATAGAATTCTGTAGTCAGTATTCTCCCAGATGTGAGGAGTGTTGAGAATTCTATTGTCAGTATTCTCCCAATGTGAGGAAAATATAGAATTCTATTGTCAATATTTTTCCTATCCTCACATAGTGAGGAGTGTATAGAATTATATTGTAAGTATTCTCCCAGTGCTCTTATAGTGAGGGGGGTATAGATATTGTCAGTATTCTCCTTATGCACATGCAGAGTATATAGAAATTTACAGAATTTTACCAATACACACTCATGGTGAAGAGTGCATAAACATTGACAATACTCTTCCAATACACATGTGGTGAAGAGTGCATAAACATTGACAATACTCTTCCAATGCACATGTGGTGAAGGGTGCATAAACATTGACAGTACTCTTCCAATACACATGTGGTGAAGAGGGCATAAACATTGACAGTACTCTTCCAATACACATGTGGTGAAGAGGGCAGTACTCTTCCAATACACATGTGGTGAAGAGGGCATAAACATTGACAGTACTCTTCCAATACACATGTGGTGAAGAGGGCATAAAAACCGTACTTTTCTCTCTCAATCAGTGTAATTATTTCATCCTCTATGTAAAAATGTTGTGCTTGCAGAAAAAGCTATTGTTGAGGAAGCAGAAAGCAAGGCATTCAAAGACACAGCAAGCACTGTTTCAAGAGGACGTGGTCGAGGTAGAGGATGTGGTCGAGGTCAAGGTCGAGGGAGGGGTCATACGGGAGAGAAGAATTGGTGGATTGACAGAATGAAAAAGCGGAAGGAAGAGAAGGCTAAGCCAAAGTATATTAACTTTACTTATCTGTTTAAATAATGAAATTCCTTGGACTGTGAATTGAAAAAAAATAGATAAGCACTAAATATGTTTGAGATATGAAAATACAATTTTTAAAATTTTTGTGCATTTTTGAATTTGAATTTTCATGCAGAATAGAGGTTGGTGGTATTATTGGTGTAATGTTTTTTTATTTCATTACCTTCATTTTGCAGTCACTCTCACACAAACAGTTATGAAATTAAATGATCCAGTAATGCTGGGGGTACTATATATTCATGTTCATGAAATAGAAGTCATCTCTAATAGTATTACTTGCTATAGTCAGCTGCTGGCCACATTTATATTTTTCTTTTCATGACTAATTTTGTTATTGGACCTTGCTTTGTATAAACCATTTGACATAGCTTCATTTCTTAGGTTTTTCTTTTTTTTATTTTAAAAGCTTTAATAGGTCAGTTCTTCTAAACTCAAGCACATATAATGTAAACTGTTTTGCAGGGAGACTCCCTATGATACCAGGCTGATCAATCGTTATCTGAAAGCACTGGATACTGCAGTCAAGATAGCCACAACATACAATGTCCAACCCATACGAGGGAAGACCGTTATTCTGTGTGATGTCAGTACCAACATGGACATCCCATGCACTGCAGCCAGAGGCCTGGGGAAGCCAAGAACTGTATGTAACACATTTGAAGTAAAAGTTGGAATATTTTCACCATTATGAAATGTTCACAAATTTAGTTTATTTAGGCTGTAGCATTTTAGCCATGTAGGAAAACAGTGTTCCTTACTTTTACATAAACTGATATAGTTTCGATTGATTTATGTGTCTTGCATAATTCATGAAAATGTGAAATTGTATTACAAATTTTCCAACCAATGATGTGAATTGCGAAGATAATGCCTGACTAAAATGTTTTGACATAATCTGAATTTTGGGTTCAATTGTTAATGTACCTTAGAGATATTTCAATTTTTTTTTTTTTAAATGATGCCTTTAGTTCAACAACAAATATTTTATATTTTATTGTAATCGAAATCTATTTTAATATGCATTTTTCAATTACATTTTAGAATGTGTTTCTATCATCACCTATTCAAATACATGTGCAAGAAATATAATATTTAAGGCAGCTAGCTGATTTGTTATATGTTTATTTCGTAGATCCTTGTGGGTCTTTCTTAATTTCAAATTTTAGGGTATCCCTAATGTATAAACTTTATGTGCAGTGTTGCAGCTTTATTATGAAGTTCATGAGCAGTGGTAAAATGAGGGGCTTTATAAGAGGGACAGGGATATATTGACAGGCTATGTAGTAGTTACTGTGGTAAACTGAGGGTTTTTTAGAAGAGGGACAGTGGTAACTGTGGGGGTTTATAAGATGGACATTGGTATATTGTGAGGTTTTTAACAGCAGGGACAGTGGTAAGCTGAGGGGTTGTTATAAGAGGGATAGTGGAAACTGATAGGATTTATAAGACAGACTGGTGAACTGAATGGTGCTATAAGAGGGACCATGGTGAACTGAGAGGCTTTACAAGAGGGACAGTGGTAAACTGAGGGGTTTTATAAGAGGGGACAGTGGTAACTGAGGGGGTTATAGTGAGGGACTTTTGTACCTCCTTTGATCTTTCAGATGAGAGAGGTTGGTGTTCTACTTGGCCTGATGTGTAAGTACTCCTGTGAAGACTGTACATTTATCATCTTTGATTGGAACAAGAAGGCCTACACAGAAGTGGAACTTGAGAAGGGAACCATTCTAGATAATATGGCAGTGGTACTAAACATGGATTTGACAAAGGTAGAATTTCACACACTTTCAGTTTACATAATAATAATAATACTTTATTCAGTAATTTAGGCCACCAGCCCATATTACAAAATACAAGGAAAGAGAAAAAGCACTTCACAAAAGATGTTAACAAACAGAATGGAAGTCATCAATAATCCCACATATTTAATAAAATTTTAAAGATAGAAGTACACTAAATTAAGGTTGAACAAGTGTGATAATCTGTGTATTTCCTCATTTTGTTTCAATTAAAGATAGTGTCTATGAACAAATTTTTCTGGTCCTTGATTTATCGCAAAAACATTTTCGCTGTATTAATTGTACCTGTTAATATTATCATTTGCATCTTTGGTGCCTTTTTGTGCACTACCCAAGTTTTAATCTGTTTTAAAATTTAGTATATACCTGTATTAGTTTTGAAACATGTCTACTTAGGGCTGTTCCAGTAAAACATGTCTACTTAGGGCCATTCCAGTAAAACATGCATGGGACCCATGGAAAGCATTTTCAATGTGGAATAGTCATTTATAGATGCAATTTAAGAATTTGTGTCATTTTGATAGGAAGAAAATTAGTAAAAAGTGTACCCAGGCATATATTTGTAAAAAAAACTGCCTTCCCTAGAGACTGTGTATGTTTAAATGGTACAGTCCTTATTTGTAAACCTGTACTGATCTGAAATTTCTTTTCCACATCCATAGGACCATGCAGAAAACAAAGTATTTTATTGAAAGGGAACAGAATATGTTATGTTTTAATAGTTGTATACAGCTGACATCATAATTTGGCAATTAATCAGAGACCATAAGGTGCATTTCAAACTGGTTTCCTTTTATATCAAGCTTTATATATTTTATGTGTGAGTTTAGTTGTTTCTAAAAGTAATCTTGCTAATGATTGAGCTCTGAGAGACCTTTATGCAATGGCTTGTTTAAATGTTGATATAAATATGTTTATTTTGTAGATCCTTTAAACTATTTAACAACAATGTAATCTGTAAGGTAGTAAAATTGTACCTATATTACATTATTGCATTACAAACAGTGTTGTTCTTTGTTATAAATGGTATGGAGATGCACACTGATTTTCTTTCAGAGCACCCTATTGCTCTGAAAGTAGGGATAAGATTGGAATGGAAATCTAAGAATTCATTTTCAGAAGATAATATTTCGATGAGCATTAGTCTCGGTTTAATGTTCTTCATTATCACATAGTTGGTATACTTTTCCTATACTGTGTGCAGTTTGATATTTGTAATATGTCAGCATGTTAACATATCACTTTATTCAAATTGGTTGGTCCAAATAGGCAACTAAAATTCTTGCATAGTATTCTAACTTCTGATTAGCTGTGACAGGAGGAATTTCCTTGTTCTGCCTTACTTTTTTATTTCAGTATTATTATCAACAATTTTTCCTATCAGTTGCTCAAGGGGCAATGGGAAGCAAAGGTCATGTTGGAATAATGTCTATTTCCCCCAAAGGGGCTTGTTACAAATGAAATTAGGAGTATCAGTAAATGGATAAAGGGCTTTGGGGTCTATGCCATGAGAAGCATGGTTTAAATGTTAACCTATAGGAGTAAATAAACTTACCTCACTTTTGAATCTTGCCAACAAGGCCAGTCTGCAAGTGAAAGAAAGTTTTCCAGCATTATACATTAAATCTGGAATTACTATACTCAGCAAGATTTTTACTCTGGGTTTAGTAAATTTTTTGTATCTAGTAATCATCCCTTCACATAAATATCCAGCAGCTGGAATGTTGCTTTTTCTGCCCTATCCAATACCGCATCCATGGTAATAAAATCTGCACACTTTAAGTGGAAACATTGTAAATGTTTATGGCATGTCTAACCTAACCTGAATGAACTATGTGACATTACACAGGAATTTCCATCAGAGATCCAGTGTTGAAAAATGATGTCTTTTTCAAATGTTCTGTTGATTTGGAAGGACTGTTGCTCTTTGAATTACAACTTGTAAAAAAAATTACCTTTAAATGTTGCATGTAATGAAACTCAATTTGCTTCTTGGAATATTTTTTATATGCAACAATTGAAAGGTGCAGCAAGCCAGAATAAACAATCTTTTCTTCTTTTCTAATTAAACTATTTCCACTAAAATAAAACATGTGATAAACCGAATCTCAGTTGGGTAATGATTTAATATTAAATTTATGAAACTTGTTGAATAAATTCAGTGTTAAATTCATTACCTATTTGAGATCCTCTATTTCTTTCTTCTCTCCCTCCTATTCCAATATCATAAATCGTAACATTTGACCTTTCGTTCTGTAAGTTTTGGATTGAACTGCTATAAATTTATCATTTTGGCCTTTCTTTATACAAGTTTTGGATTGAACTACCATAAATTGTACCATTTGGCCTTTCTTTTTATAAGTTATGGATTGAACTACTATAAATTGTATCATTTGGATGTAATTACTGTAAATTGTATCATTTGGTCTTTCTTCATATAAGTTATGGATTGAATTACTATAAATTGTACCATTTGTATTTCTTTATATAAGTTATGAATTGAAATTCTATAAATTGTACCATTTGGCCTTTCTTTAATATATAAGTTATGGATTGAATTACTGTAAATTGTACCATTCGGCTCCAGTTTGTGTAAGTTGGTGTAAAAGTAACATACTTGTGTACAAAATTCATTAAAATAATTCTGAGATCTTATGCAAAAAAAACCACTAAACCCCAACAGAGTGTCACAGATTAAAATCTTGGTAATGACAGCCAATGTCACCAAGCCTGCCATGACATGAGAATCCACTGCATACACTTTCCATGTGCAAAAAACAAGTTTTATATAGATTGAACAGTGAAAGACTTACTTGACATGAGGTTTTATTCTTGTCAAACAGTTATGAGCAATTTTTGTATTTATTCAGAAGTGCATTCATGATTGTATATTAAGCCAACAGTCCACAGTAAACATTTAAAGGACTAAGGGGTATCTAAATTTACAGCTGTCTTTTGGACTACAGACATATATTTTGGATGCAAAAACTAATTTTATGGCAAAAAAAGCTTAAATGAAATGTAAAGTCTTCATTTTCATCCCATTAGAACATATTTTGAATATAATTTTGAGACACATGTTTTTGATTTGGGGTGGTGGTGGGGGATGGATGACAAAAGGAGAGTTACATCTGATAAGTGTTGCCCAGACTTTGGAATCAGTCTTCCACATTTCTGATTTACTATCATGATAACCAATAATCATTGTACACACATTAAGAAAGTCTACACCCTATTGCCCTGAACTTGTACCCTTTTGATATCAATTGCATGTTTTTCACATGCTCTGTTGCCCTGAACATGTACCCTTTTAATATAAGTGCATGTTTTCACACACCCTATTGCTCTGAAAGTTTACCCTTTTGATATCAATTGCAACATCATGCATTTCTTGCCCTCTAATGTGGTTTTATCCCACTCCAAATGCCCTCATTGGGAATTGGCACCATGCCTTTTTTTATGTTCAAGAGCCAACACTGCCCTCATTGGGAATCTGGACCATGCCTTTTTTTATGGTCAAGGGCCAACACTGCCCTCATTGGGAATCTGCACCATGCCTTATTTTATGGTCAAGGGCCAACACTGCAAAGCAATTAGTTGATTATTTTTCTTATCTATATACTTATCAAATTCTGTTTTTCAGTCAGATTACCTTCACAGTGAGAGTGAGTTTGACAAGGGACTCCCAATACAGCTCCTGATGGACAGACTCAGAGATAGAGAACAGGTTAAACTACTTACATATATAAGCTACAGACTACTATCTCTTACTTGACCATTAATACTATGTACTTAGAGCCTAAATAGACATGTATAAACAACAAACTACTCTCTCTTACTTGACCATTAATACTATGTACTTAGAGCCTAAATAGACATGTATAAACAACAAACTACTCTCTCTTACTTGACCATTAATACTATTTACTTAGAGCCTAAATAGACATGTATAAACAACAAACTACTATCTCATACTTGACCATTAATATTATATACTTAGAGCCTAAATAGACATGTATAAACAACAAACTACTATCTCATACTTGACCATTAATACTATATACTTAGAGCCTAAATAGACATGTATAAACAACAAACTACTATCTCATACTTGACCATTAATACTATGTACTTAGAGCCTAAACAGACATGTATAAACAACAAACTACTATCTCATACTTGACCATTAATACTGTGCACTTAGAGCCTAAATAGACATGTATAAACAACAAACTACTATCTCATACTTGACCATTAATACTGTGCACGTAGAGCCTAAATAGATATGTATAAACAACAAACTACTCTCTCATACTTGACCATTAATATTATATACTTAGAGCCTAAATAGACATGTATAAACAACAAACTACTATCTCTTACTTGACCATTAATACTGTGTACTTAGAGCCTAAATAGACATGTGTAAACAACAAACTACTATCTCTTACTTGACCATTAATACTATGTACTTAGAGCCTAAATAGACATGTATAAACAACAAACTACTACCTCTTACTTGACCATTAATACTATGTACTTAGAGCCTAAATAGACATGTATAAACAACAAACTACTATCTCTTACTTGACCATTAATACTATGTACTTAGAGCCTAAATAGACATGTATAAACAACAAACTACTACCTCTTACTTGACCATTAATACTATGTTCTTAGAGCCTAAATAGACATGTATAAACAACAAACTACTACCTCTTACTTGACCATTAATACTATGTACTTAGAGCCTAAATAGACATGTATAAACAACAAACTACTACCTCTTACTTGACCATTAATACTATGTACTTAGAGCCTAAATAGACATGTATAAACAATAAACTACTATCTCTTACTTGACCATTAATACTATTTACTTAGAGCCTAAATAGACATGTATAAACAACAAACTACTATCTCTTACTTGACCATTAAAATGCACGTATAAGCTACAAAATAATTTTTTTTAATTGACTATTAATACTCGGCAAATAGAACCTACACATACATGTATAAGCAACAAAGTACTGTCAATTACTTGACCATTAATGTATGACTTCACAAGTTTGACTGTTTTTATTTTGTTCACTTAATATAAGAATAATTCTGCAACACTTTATTTCCCTATGCTAAAAAAAAGTAGGAACTTATCATTTTACCACGTATGTTTTTATGCCCTCACTGTTTGCCATTGGTGGCTGTGTGTGTGCCAGTGGTGGTTCTGATGATGGTGGGAGAAGGGGGCATCTTTATTGGATTGTGTCCATCCATCCATCAGTCTACCCCAAGAGACTTATTTGCAAGATTGCACAAAATTTGTGCATTGTAGACAAAAGAAATGTGTCTAGCATATTTGTATGCATATGTAGATGGCTAGGTTTAGATTTTCAGGCCATTACAGCAATTTTTATTTCAGTTTTTATCACAAATATTTTAAGTATTTGGATTTTTATGAAACTGTCAGTACAGTTAGGCAAAAAGTGCTTGAGGTAGACAAATGAAATTTGGTAAGAATAATTGACTTGTGTGTAAAAGACCTAATTAGATTTCAGGCCGTTACCTAAATTTTCTTTTTCAAAATTTTTTACCAGAATTGCCAACCCAATTTAGGCGTGAGTCTCATGAATTTAATCTACACTCCTGGTCTCCCATTTGGGGCATAAATTTTCATCATCACAGAAAAAAATACCCTCATTACAAATAGTAAATTCACATTCCAATCCATGTCTCAGCATAGTCCTTCATCCGTTTAAATTGTGTGATGGAAGTGGATTCTTGGTTGCATTCAACCTATTAGTACAGTATTCTTTGTTCAACATCAATCAAGGTGCGATAATGACTGATTTTGACTCCCAATAGATTCCTAAGAAACTGACCTAGATAAAAGAGGTCCCTTTCTTTTCCCAAAATATGCATTAAATTCTTATCAAAGATTGCTTTTAATAAAGAAACTCAGCTAAACAGCCAATGGTTTTCCCCTCTGTTGTGGAACCTATTTTTATGGATTATAGACGGTATGGCTAATACACCTCTACAAAACTGACTGCTGAAAGAGATACATCAGAAATTATGCATTTGCACATTATGCCTAATAGTCAATGATAGAATGGAGAAATATGTCTTTTGTTTTGAAACAGTGTCTAAATGAGGTATATATTTACGTTAAGTACAGTTGGTTACCTCTGACGCCTGTTTTCCTTTTTGTTGAAAACAATTATGCTTTTTTATGTCTGACATCTAACAGTGTGTAATTGTATCAAAATCTTGACTTGATTGTCACAGAATAACAATTGGCATACTTCATTACAATAAACGAACAACCAAAAGCTGTGCAGATCTTTTCTTTAGAAGCAATAGCATATGTTTCTACAGTGTATAATTAAGAATCAAAACCAAATGTTCAGAACATCATTGATCAAAGCAGTTTTGTGCATGTATCGGTGGGGTAAAGCTTACATTAAACTTTATTTTATTACTATTTTATTAAAATTATTCCTAATATTGATCAATAATCACAAAAGTTAGGTACTTTTTTTTACAGTTATATAAGTGAGAGTATATTACTGGTAGCTGTAAGTCATACAGTACACAATGTATTTGTGTTTCTGTATGGTACCAGTACGTAGATCGAAGATATCAATTTTGGTATATTCATTGTGAAGACAATGAGTGGGCATGCACTATTTTCTTATTTTATATTTTATTGGTCTACAGGTTGAAGGGAAGGAAAATAAAACAGTGGACAGATTTTTACAAATGTTTTTTTTTTACTGTGTATCCCACATTCCACCATTATTTCATCAATGTCATTAGTGTCACTTAACCAATTAGAAGTCATCAAAAATATCTGCCTCTCAAATACTTTGAAAAAATATTCTTGCTCTGATGCAGAGAAGCAAAAAGAACCTGTTATATCCTTTGTATTAGTTGAATAATTCTTAAAGTAAAAGAAGGAAAAAAAGGGCTTGAATGAAAATCCCAACCCTGTCCTCACCCCTAAAAATTAAACAACAAGCCATGAATACAAGTACATCAATTGTTCATTGTTCAATTAGATGATGACACAAGGTAAAAGGCAAACTTTCAGGTCTGATAAAAGTCCAAAATTTTTCCCTTGCACATTGATTGGAAATTGATTTGGAAGAAAAATTTATAAACATGCATACATGGACACACACCCTCAGACATGGCATTGAGCTGTTGGCTATCTGGTCTTTTTTAAAAAGAGCAGCATACACAAGGATAAATATAATTTATTTGCGATTTTAGGCCAACAATTAGTCTATTGATTTATCATTTAATCAGAAATAATGCTGCAGTTATGGTCAGCAGTGTTGCCTGTTACTGACAGTATTTCAGTTTGCATGTGAGCACACTCATACAGTTATGTACATAAACAACACAGACATATGAATCAAGTTGAAAAGGAAATAAAATAGCCATAAGACATTAAAAATGCAGCAACTGAACCCTGGCAAAGCCGAAAGATATGCTCCAAAAGGACCATCACTGCCACATCACATTTTTCTACAGTCATATAGCTTCTTTCTCTCTCTGTGTCTCTCTTGTCTCTTTCTGTCTGTCTGTTTTTCTCTCCTTATGAAAAATGCCATTAATAATCTGTTTAGATTCAATTTACATGAGGTATGTGCCACCCGCTATGACTTAAAAACCCACAATTTCATTTCTTGGGTGGGTGGGGAGGATGAGGTTGCACAGGTGGTAGAGCTATGGATTCATAATCAACAGGTTGTGGGTGTGAGACCTTCACAAGCAGCAGCCCTGACCATCTGTCTCAGTATGTCACTGGAAAAGGCACATAACTTCCACTTCCTTGGTATGATTATTTGAAACCATCAATGTCTATAAACCCCACCCACCCACCGACCCTGGCCATTTTTTGACAACATTAATGTCAAAGCAGTCAGTTGAAATTGGCGTATTTATAAAAATGCTTTGAGAGTTATTTTTAAACTCCTCTTATAAACCTTTGGATAGATAAAGGTTTGAATTATTCAGCCAAACATGTAACACATGGAAAGTAAGACAAAAGTAAAGAAACTGGTTTGAAGAGAATGTGCATGAATAAGAGAAGGTAAAATAAATATACACTATTTATATTTTTTTAAAAAAACTAAAATAAAAGTAAATCTTAAAAATAGTCTGTGATGGCATAAAGGAAATGTATTTCTTATGCATTTTGTAGCACAATAATCATTATAATTTGTTTATCATTTTAGATTGACAATGTTGCTGTTAATGACAATTATCTTTATATTTTATCTATAATTTTAGATTGACAATTTGCTGTTGATGACAGGTGGGAGGGACCCTGAAGACCAGCAGCAGGTTATGGTCAGTTTCTTGGTCAAGTACAGACAGATGGTCAATCCAGGACTCCTCTATGTCAATGTCTCTTTTGCTGGAAAGGGTTGTGGGTGAGTAACACCATAGGGGATGAATCATTGCGAGTCAAGTTGATATTTTTAAATTTAAATATCTCATATAATTATTTATTTAAGGAGGGTCTCCCCTTAGTCAGCTGCATTTATTTGCCCCAGGAAAAGCTGAAAGAGTATATTTGCAGTCATCATTAATGAATAAATATTGGATTGTAGTAATATTTAAAGAAAGTCTTCATTTATCTAATGTTCTTTTGTGTATGTTGTGAAACCACCATTATTGTCCTGAACTGCTGTTACACGTCTGTTTATATCAGTGACCTCAAATACTGGATTGTGGTTATATATTATAACACATTTTACAAAATGTTGACAAACTTTTGAACATGAACATTTACTGGTGGCACCATCATATAGTTTGAGACTATCATAGTATCTCAACAATGGCATCAGTGTTTCAGACACTGTATTATAGATTTTACTGCTTTAAACCAATTGTCTTATAAAGATGTCATTGATTTACCATTTTGCTTGATGCTTAATTTGACAGTTTTTTTTAGAAATCTTAAATGAATTTAAATAATAACTTCATGGAAAAGGGTCTCAATAAATTGCCTTTCTTGGACCCAGTAACAATTGCAAATATTATACCTGCAGACATTTAAAGTATATCAGGGCTGTTCCAGTAAAACATACCTGGGACCCAGGGAAGGCACTTTTAATGTGGGGTACTCACCCATAGATGCAATTTAAAATTTTCATATCATTTTCATATGAACTCTGTGAAATCAAAGTACCCTGGCATATATTTTTTAAAAACTGCATTCCCTGGGTACCATGTATGTTTAAATGGAACAGCCCTCACCTGTCATAATTAAGTAATATAAGTAATTTATGGCAATGGTACCAGAGAAGTGCAATTTATCAGAAAGTTAAAGAAATTTACAGCAAATGTTTTGAAGTTTTGAATAGGTAGAAGTTAAGTGGAGGAACCTTTTGACATTTTTAAAATATTTAACAAAGTTTTAGACTCAGATTTAGAGTTATGCTAATTATCATGTCTTTGGGACATTGTAGACTTGGAACAGGTATGAACATATAGACTTGGAACAGGTCAGTTCATTGTAGGCTTGGAACAGGTATGAACATGTAGACTTGGAACAGGTCTGTACATTGTAGACGTGAACAGGTCTGTATATTGTAGGCTTGGAACAGGTATGTACATGTAGACTAGGAACAGGTCTGTTCATTGTAGACTTTGAACAGGTCTGTACATGTAGACTAGGAACAGGTCTGTACAATGTATACTTGGAACAGGACTGTTCATTGTAGACACAGAACAGGTCTGTACATGTAGACTAGGAACAGGTCTCTACAGTGTACACTTGGAACAGGTCTGTTCATTGTAGACATGGAACAGGTCTGTACATGTAGACTAGGAACAGGTCTGTACAATGTATACTTGGAACAGGACTGTTCATTGTAGACACAGAACAGGTCTGTACATGTAGACTAGGAACAGGTCTCTACAGTGTACACTTGGAACAGGTCTGTTCATTGTAGACATGGAACAGGTCTGTACATGTAGACTAGGAACAGGTCTGTACAATGCAGACTTGGAACAGGCCTGTATATTGTAGACGTGGAACAGGTCTGTACATTGTAGATGTGGAACAGGTCTGTACAATGCAGACTTGGAACAGGTCTGTTCATTGTAGACTTGGAACAGGCCTGTATATTGTAGACATGGAACAGGTCTGTACATTGTAGACGTGGAACAGGTCTGTACATTGTAGACTTGGAACAGGTCTGTACATTGTAGGCTTGGGACAGGTCTGTACATTGTAGGCTTTGGACAGGTCTGTATGTTGTAGACTTGGAACAGGTCTGTACATTGTAGATTTGGTACAGGTCTGTACATTGTAGGCTTGGGACAGGTCTGTATGTTGTAGACCTTGAACAGGTCTATATGTTATAGACTTTGAACATGTCTGTACATGTAGACTAGGAATAGGTCTGTTCATTGTAGACTTGGAACAGGTCTGTACATGTAGACTAGGAACAGGTCTGTACAATGTAGACATGGAACAGGTCTGTACATTGTAGACTTGGTACAGGTCTGTACAGTGTAGGCTTGGGACAGGTCTGTATGTTGTAGGCTTGGGAGGTCTGTACATTGTAGACTTGGTACAGGTCTGTACATTGTAGGCTTGGGACAAGCCAGTATGTTGTAGGCTTGGGACAGGCCAGTATGTTGTAGGCTTGGGACAGTCCAGTATGTTGTAGGCTTGGGACAGGTCTGTATGTTATAGACCTTGAACAGCTCTATATGTTATAGACTTCAAACATGTCTGTACATGTAGACTAGGAACAGGTCCATACATTGTAGGTTTGGGACAGGTCTGTACATTGTAGGCTTGGGACAGGTCTGTACATTGTAGACATGGAACAGGTCTGTACATTGTAGACTTGGATCAGGTCTGTATCACCAAAATTAGTATGGCTTCCTTTGGTGGTACAATTTGATTTTAAAGACTTTCTGTTTTATTGAACTTATATTGATCTTTTTGTTTCATTTCTTCATTTAGCTTTTCTACAAGTATCAAGCCAGAGCATGACAACAACATCTACATATCAGGTTTCAGTGACCAGATTCTTAGGTACTTAAAGAAATTGAAATTTTCTGCTTTATTTAGTTATATTTATTATGCAACAAGTTCTCAGAGTTTAAATCACACAGATACAAATACACACACACATGCACACACACAGACACACACACGCACAGAGTTGGTGGGATACACTAGAGTCAGCTTGTCTATCCATCTATCCATCACACTTTTGCTCACTTAATATCTCCTGAACCCTTCAAGATCTCATGAAATGTTTGCTTTTATATCATTACTAGACGATATGTTCTGGAAAAAATAGAGTCTTTCTGATCAGCATTGTAAGAATTATCTCCAGATGTTACAGTTGTCATTTTAGCTTTGTCGCAATCAGATCTGAATTTAATTCCATTTTGAGCAGTCTTTCTTTTTGTTACTCTGTTCTGTGCAGAAAGAATCGGGAACCAATTGATTCAAAATAGTAGCCAGTCACCTTGTGGAAATAACATTGGTGTCATCACATACATGGAGTTTTGTCTGTTAAAACTACAAACAGAATTAAATAATAAATTTTCCTCAGAAAATATAATCAGCATAACTTGATTTGTTTTATGGCAGGTATTGATTATTTTTTGCCTGGTTGATACATTTTGTTGAAAATGTAAGCTTCAGGTCATAGTTAGGTGAACAAAACTTAATAGCACTAGTTTTGTGTTTAGAATTATTGGCTCTGACAAATAGATATCATTGCAGGTCTCTCTTTTATATATTATTCTGTGACTACTTTTATTTTTCGTCTTCTGTTGCCATAATAATGCAGATGAGACAGACCCCATTTTTTTCCAGGACACATTGACCTTTGATCCTTTGTACCAGTAACAGTATTATGGTTGTAATACAGTGTTATCATGGTTACAGCTGTTATAGAGTGTTATACATAGTTACGGCAATAATACAGTGCTTTACATAGTTATGGTTGTAATGCAATGTTATTTTAAGCAAGGTAATGGAAATGCCAATATCATAAGAAGTATCATAAGCAAGATAATGGAAAATCCCAATATTGTAAGAAGTATCATAAGTAGATATGTAAATATCTTGTTTTAAGGAGATATTTTTTGAAGCTGGTTACTGACTGGGAGACTTCAACCTCAAATAGGTGTTGAGGAGGTACATAGTTCAAAATTATGGAGACATGAACCTCAAATAGGTGTTGAGGAGGTACATAGTTCAAAGTTATGGAGACATGAACCTCAAATGGGTGTTGAGGAGGTACATATTTCAAAATTATAGAGCTGCAGTGGCTTAGTGGTTTGCATGCAAGACATGTGACTGAAAGGTTGCAGATTTGAATCCTACCATAGGACCAGCCTGACTCAGCTACCATTATTTGTCCAAGGCATTTTACTGCAATTGCCATGGCATTAAGTATCCTATTTGCGTTGCTGTGCCCTAAAACACCAAACAAAAGAAAATTTATATAATGTCTACCTGCAGTCCATTAAAATTATACCCCACCTCCTCTCTTTTTGAGTATTTTCCTGGTAAAGTTCTAAGATAGCTGGAGATTATTAATCCCTTCAAACCTTATAAATTTTATATCAAATTTCTGTCAGCATAATCTTCTGTAATTTAGAAAAATAAAGTCATCAGTGGCAAGTACGGTGTTAAAGATATGCTAGTTTTAGTAGATGGAGGAGCCTAATTTACATTGTAAGGTGCAGAGTTGCGATGTAGATGCTTGTACAGATAAATATTAAAGTTGGTATTTCTATACTCAGTACATCGTACAAGATACTGACCGCAATAAATGAAAGTCTTTAGACATCACTGTGCATATTTATCTTTTGTTTTACACATGTATTGATAAATGCAAGTAACTGTTTTCATTTCTTCAGGTTTATTGCTGAACGAGGTGACAGTGGTCAGCTGACGCATGTTGAGAAGATAGATGAGGTATTTGACCTGAAACCACTTCCTCTCACAGTCCAAGAGAGGCTGTTCAAACCAGCTCCAAAAGTTAAACCACCCACACCACTGCCCATTGTCATTAACAAACCAAGGTGAGATACAATATATAAGAATTGGTCATTTTGGTGCAAGATGTATGTTTTTTTTAAGCAGACAAGCTCATTTTCCAAAAACACTTTCCCTAGACATACCTCCCATATATACAATTTGTTTATTGCTTGCTTCCATATATGCCAGAATAAATCCACACTTTAAACATAAAATGTACCAAACTTTGGATCACACCCAATAATTCTTAAACATGTGGCATATCAAACTTATTGGTTGTCCGCCATCAGTTAAACATGTGACAGTACAAGCTTATTATTGTCTCCTATCAGTTAAATATGTGGCTGTACAAGGTTATTAGTTGTCTACCATCATTAAAAATGTGGCAGTAAATGCCTGTCAAGCTTATTAGTTGTCTGCCATCAGTTAAAGATGTGGCAGCAATGACTGTCAAGCTTACTGTATAATACATAATTGTGCAACACTTTTCAAATAGCCATCACTTTTGTCCTTGTAGAATTCTGAATAAACAAATTACTAACTGACATATGAATAGGATGGAGTTTTGGGATTCATCAATTTTTTGGTGGTACAAATTAACTGCCATCTGGATACAGAAGAGTTTGAGGATTCATCAACTGTTAGTGGTACAAACTGATTTGAAAGGACAATACCATTTCTACTTTTCTAGCTGGAGAAGTCTGCGTGTGTTCATCTCTTCTACGTTCCGAGACATGCATGGAGAGAGGGATTTGTTGACACGATTTGTTTTCCCAGAACTGAGGGCACTAGGCAAGAATCACTTCATCAATGTATATGAGGTGGATTTGCGTTGGGGTGTGACAGAGGAAGAAACCAGGAGCAACAGGTATGTGTGATCAGTTACTTGCTATATATATATATATATATATATAAAATTATAAAATGGCTGTAATTTTCATTCTTATTTTGTCAGGTGAAATTTGCATGATACCCTATTAAATTTAGTTATTTATGCCTTACATTTCCCAGCTTAAAAAATGTATTATGACCTATTTGTTGTGACACATTTCTAGTTAACTTGAACTCCATTCCTCTGTATTCCTCTGTGCAATAATTACGTTAATACAGCTTGCCAATAGCAGATTGACAATAATTATAATTATGCAGGCTTGCCAATATTAAAAGTGACAATAATTATAGTTATCCAGACTTTCCAAAAGTAAAAGTGACAATGTACTTCTTTTATATTTATTCATTAACATGTGATGATGCCTAGTTTTTGACATGGACCCACTCATTTCTGTCTAGTGAGTGCATTCACCATTATTTTTAACCCTTAAAATTGACAGCTCCTACTCTCTCTTCCAATCTTGCGGTCTCTTATCTCCAGAAGTAATGAACACAATAAATTGTTATTTTACATGTATGTATTTGAATTTAATGAACATAATAAATTGCTATCTTTTTATATGTATGTATCAGCATTTAATCATCTTCATTTCAGAACACTGGAACTGTGTCTGACAGAGGTGATGAAAAGCCAGCTGTTTATTGGCATCTTAGGAGACCGTTGTGGATGGGAGCCAGATGAATACATAGTCCCAAACACCAGTGAATTTGACTGGGTCAGGGAATATCCCAAAGGAGCCTCAGTAACAGAGCTGGAGATTTATCTGGGTGCACTGTCTGATCCCAAGGCAAAGAAGGAGAAGGCGTTCTTCTACTTCAGGGACTCAGCATTTGAAAAGTATTGATAAGCTTTTATGGTGTTAATTACAGCGATACCAACTGTTGTCAGTATTCTTGTTACATACTACTGGCTTCAGATATGTAACAGGGCAAGATAAAATCCAACAAGCACTTCAGTTTTCCAAAATATAAATTTATTTCCCTAAAATATAAAACCAAGTGAAAGAATAAAAATATCTTACAGTATTATATGACTTCCTTGATTAATTAACCTAAATCTACTATCGTTTTTCACAGTATTCGAGAAACAGTCAAAAGGTATTCTGAATGTGCTAGCACCAGTGAAGAAACACTTTTCTAATATCTAAAGGTTTTACTTCAAGGTAATTCAGTGAAAGTTGAATAACACTAAAGTCCTTGAATGTTTGATGTAATCCAATGAAATGAAATAAATATTCCAGTCCTTGAATGATTTCATAATAGTCTAGCTAGGTACTGTCTGTTAGAATAAAAGGTTTTTCCTGTCTGCAGTTTCAATGAACAGATTATAAATAATTCAAATTTCTTTTTTGACTCTTACAGAGCTGAATATAGCTGAAAAATGATAATGTACACAAGTGATTTGACCTCACCTTAAAAGTGCATTCTAAAGTGTTAGTCTACCAATCATGATAATATTATCATTAACAAAATGACTTATAGCTATATTTTAAAAAAATATATGATATAGATATCCATAAATACTTTTTATGATGTTACAGTGATACTAGTTGTTGATATTCATGTTGCTACAAACCTTGATTTAAACACTCCACAAACACTGATACATCTATAGAGACAGTGGTGTCCTTTTGCTCATTTATGTTATATCAATAGAGGTTGCAGTAAGGCCCTTGTACTCATTTATGATGTATCTGTAGGGACAGTGAGCCTCATTTACACATCAATGATGCATCTGTAGGGGCATTAAGGCCTTTTTATTTATCTAAGATGTATCTGTAGGGACAGTAAGGCCCATTTACTCATCTAGGATGTATGTGTAGGGACAGTAAGGCCCATTTACTCATCTAGGATGTATCTGTAGGTACAGTAAGGCCCATTTACTCATCTAGGATGTATCTGTAGGGACAGTAAGGCCCATTTACTCATCTAGGATGTATATGTAGGGACAGTAAGGCCCATTTACTCATCTAGGATGTATATGTAGGGACAGTAAGGCCCATTTACTCATCTAGGATGTATGTGTAGGGACAGTAAGGCCCATTTACTCATCTAGGATGTATGTGTAGGGACAGTAAGGTAGAGTATCAGAAAGGCCTTTTTACTTATCTTTGGTTATATATCTGTAGAGACAGTAAGGCCCATTTACTTATCTGTGATTATGTATCTGTAGAGACAGTAAGACCCTTTTACTCTCTTATGAATTTATGTGCCAATCCAATGTTATTTATGCAAACCATAAATGATTAATTAACAGTATTCTTGTAGGACTTTTATAAATACAAATCCTCGGCAACAATACAAACACAACACTTTTCTATGTAAGTCATTACCTTGCTCTGTCCCTGCCATACCTCTAGAGGACAGCATGTTATTTAAATCTCTTCTGCACTTACTCCACTTTTCCAACCACATACTCAAGTTTTGAAGTCACAATGTAGGATTGACGGAGAGACATTGTTAATGAATGCACATTTAAACACATAGTCACAATATAGGATTGACGGAGAGACATTGTTAATGAATGCACATTTAAACACATAGTCACAATATAGGATTGATGGAGAGACATTGTTAATGAATGCACATTTAAACACATGCACACAATATAGGATTGATGGAGAGACATTGTTAATGAATGCACATTTAAACACATGCCTATGCATAGTGTGCTTTCATGACATCACCAAATATTTCTTTCAAAGTATGAAGACTGTGAATAAAAAGAAATTTTGCTGAAAGCTGATCACATGGTGGGAATTTAACCCACAATCTTCTGGTCAAGTGTCCAGATCCTTAACCAGTTCTACAGCTTTCTTGGGTGGGGATCTCAAAATGATTTCTGATTCAGGACTTCAGAGATGGAACTTTAGAGGGGTAAGGACAGACCCATCAATCCATTCTAACTGCAAAGAGCATGTCCCTATAAAATATCAAATATATTTTTAGGGTGGGGCTGTGAACAGTTTCATAATTATGAATGAGGGTTTAATGTTTTCAGTCTGTCAAAAGTTTCAACTAAATGTTTGACATTTTAAGTATGGCACATTGAGGAAAATGACATGAAACAGGACTTAAATCTCTCTTCCCAGTGTTAAGATTTTTACCTGTGCATCTATATTTTGGAGTCTTAATCAGTGTTGGGTACTTTTTTCGTACATAATCACTTCCCAGAAATGTTAAATAATATTTTTACACATTATCTTTTGCCCTTGGGGAATTTTTTTTTTCATGTATGAAAAATTACATGAAATATGGTTATCACAGAAGGGACTCTGAAAATGAAATGTGCAGAAATATATAACTTAGCATTGAATCAATCAATTATTAGTTTGAAAATAATAATAATTTATAGACATAGGGAACTTTTATTTCAAAGTATTTATTTGTATTATTACTTTGTTTTTAGGGAAGTACCAAAAGAATTCCTTCCTGATTTTTGTTCAGAGAATGAGCATAGCAAGATCAAGATGGTGGAATTGAAGAATAGAATTAGGAACAGTGGCCTGGAAATATACGAGCCGTAAGTTTAATGTTTATGGTTCTCAGATACTAAAAGTAGTGTCTAAAAGATTTTTAAAAAAATGTATGCATTTTAAATCCGTTTATTTATTCATATTCTGTCAATTCATTATTTTCATGGAGTACCACTTTTTATGAATTTCATGGTTGGTACATACCCCCCTCCCCCCAAAGATTTAAGACCCAATGAATAGTGATCCTTCTGTTGAAAAGTTAGGATTTGTAACATGAAGCTTGAAAAACCATCAGGTAATAAGGATTTTGAGGACTTGAATGACTGCAAGTGGCACACAATAAATTAAGTAAAAACTGTGTACCTTTATACAGATGAGGACTTTAGTGACTGCAAGTGGCACACAATAAATTAAGCAAAAACTGTGCAGATGAAGACTGAGGACTTTAATGACTGCCAAGTGGCACACAGTAAATTAAGCAAAAACTGTGCACCTTTGTGCAGATGAGGACTTTAATGACTGCAGGTGGCACACAATAAATTAAGTAAAAGCTGTGTACCTTTATGCAGATGAGGACTTTAATGACTGCAAGTGGCACACATTAAATGAAGTAAAATTGTACCTTTGTGCAGATGAGGACTTTAATGACTGCCACAATAAATTAAGTAAAAGCTGTATACCTTTATGCAGATGAGAACTTTAATGACTGCCAAGTGGCACACAATAAACTAAGTAAAAACTGTATACCTTTATGCAGATGAGAAATGAGACACAAAATATAGAGTGGACTCTTAATCATTTCTTGCATCAATCAGCATGTTTGCACTGTCATGATTGATTTCAAGTGTGATGGACATGTGATTAGTTTTAACAGACAATTGATAATTAGATGATTAGGGTTTTAATTGAAAGAAATTATGCTATATTGTTAATGTTGATTGATTACTTATTGTAGATATCCTTGCTCATGGGGAGGTGTTGCTGATGGCAAACCGATTGTGAAAGGGTTGGAACAGTTTGGATCTCGTGTGATCAACAACTTGTGGACAGCCATACAGAAGATCTACCCAGATGAGGTATTGTATAGTGTCAAAGAGAATATCACAAATCTTTTCATGAAATACATTACCTGATCATAGTATGTTAGGAGTACATCCACTGCCTTTGCAATCCAGCCCTCCAAAGCTTAAAAATGTTTGCCACATTTTGTGGCTTGTTATAGCAACAAAAGAACTAAAATGTCACTTGCTTGCCATGGTGTAAGTCAGCCTAGAGTGATCTCCCCATAAAATAGATGACTGGTGCCAAATCTTCCCATTTGTCAGTTGCTACTTCCACTCATGATTTGTCAGGATACTCTTTCACAGTGCCTTGCAAATACTAAATTCATTTGTTCCTTTTCATCAGTTAAATTTTAATTTTCAGGGAAGTATACTTCAGGTACATTTATTTCTTACTTTATCTACATCATAGATGAATATTTATACATTATTTGTCCATACATGTGATTTGACAGGTAGTAGGACAAAAATAACATACTAAAGGCCATGTATTGCACTTGCCATTTTCTCTTGCAAATCTACATTTTTAACATAAAATTGGCAGTTTTACATGTCCTGTCGCCAAATTACAGAAGCTAGTGAAATCAGTCTACTGGAGACCAGAAATGTTATACTGGTGTAGATGTGTGATTGAGTAATCAGTTTAAGAAGCTTAACATGTGTACACAACAGGCTATTAATTGATTGCCTTATTGTTATAATTTGTTTGCTATGAGAAAGAATCTCAAACTTCCTTCCATTATTCTCTTGTCCTGGACCCAGAAATGCCATGGATGCACTTTCAATAAGTTGGGAGAGGTGTTGTGGCTATGCCTACCCCCTCCCCCCCCTCCCCATGGTCCTGGTACTGAAAATAACCTAGATAATGAGGAGGCAAAAGTGTAAATTGAATCTGATAATCAGCTAAGGTGGAACAAGTCCAGGGTGAATGATGAGCTCAGCCTAGCAATAGATATTTCTAGGAAATCCTACCAAGACACAGCTTGCTAAAAGACAAGAGTTTTCAGGTGTTTCACCCCTGCTCCAACAAACTTCTCCTTCACTAGCAAACATCTTGGTCTTCCTGGAAAAACTTTTGCAAGCAAAGTATTAGATTGTGAGACCATTAATTGCAGTTTCTGCAGTAGAATGGATAAATCTAAAGTCTTTAAAAATTCATTTACTAACCTCAAATATAATCATAATTTAGAGGACACTGTACCACATGTAATATCATCTATTGACTCACCTGCATGAAATGTGGTAAACAATATGTAGTTGAAACAAAAAAGGGCATTCCAAGTGAGAATAAAAGAGCACTGGACAGATATCCATAATCATAAAGATTCCCTGGTGTCTAAGCATTTTAATCAATCTGACCACAGCATAGAGTGTGTTAAATATCAGATAATAGAATTGATTAAATCTGATCCAGAGCTCTCTAGTAGTGCTATCTTTAGAAAAGATAGAGAACTTTATTGGATATACCAATTACATACTCTGCATCCAGTAGGGATTAACATCTTGCTCTAAATGGGAGTTAAGTCATTTTTAACTAATTTTATTATTATTTTCCCTCCCATGCGAACTAAGATGTTTTGGCCCCATAGTCATTACACTGGGATATTCCACTCTTCTGAGGAAACCACTACCCTCAACATACTACCACAGGTTCGGATTGCATCACAGATTATGAAGTAATCGCTGTAATATACTACACAGCAAAATGAATTACCAATGTGTGTACTGAGGTGCCAAATTTAAACCTCGCCAGTCGTTAGTGTGACATGTCAAGATCACACATATTGGCATTAGAGTGACTTGCCATAACTGCGAAAAAAGATGATCAGTCTCATCATATACCAAAATGCTCTTCGTCTAACTCCACAAGAATGCAAAAGGTAACATCCGGAAAAATCAGATTAATTAATGAACATTGCTCGTTGATACTGACAGGATAAATACCCCAGCATTGTTTGCGCAGGAACAGTATGTTACAGAGGACCCCTTGAGTCAGTCAGTAGATAGGACTGTATTGACAAATGAACAAACCAATGCAGGATTAATAAGTCAAATGGAGCTTGAAAATAACTCGTCAAACTGGGTGGTAGCTGAAGACATCTTAACTCCAACAATCATCTGGAGCACACATCAATATATAGAACAAGAAAGTAAGGCTAGTGGAACCCTGTTAGAGTTGGATGAAATCATACACCAACTATATGTAAACCCCATTGATAACCTCAAGATTCTGCAAGGACTTATAGTCAATAATCAATTTGACACTCTGGCAGACTTCACTTCTACTGATGATTTATACAATAGCATGGCAGTTCTGTGCTTTGCTTTGCAGAAATTAACTTTGTGGTATTATAAAGAGAACAAAGTTTCTGTAGATCAAAATAAATATTCTTAGAGTTTGCTAGGCATTTATTTTTTTCTTTTTTCTACCCCTCTTTAAATCATATATCTTAATGTGTCCAAAAACTCGGCTACAAGACAATGGTTTATTTCAGAAGCTGGATGCTACAATTATAAGTCATGGCAATATTAGTCACATGACCTTACAGGTAGCTATACTGGCTGCACTGGTTTCACTGGCGACAAAGGGGTATATAAACAGCACACTGACATAGCACAGTAAACAGTTGAACAAGCAAATCAACCCATATTATTCCCTTCGATGGGTTACAAGAGTAACAAAACTGGTCAAGGGGGTGACTAGGACACCCCAGCAGACATGAGAGTTTGCCTCCACATCCAAACAGTCATCTTCTTCCTTAAGACTTCTCCTTCACACCTGCTCAAACTAAAATGGTCTTTAAATTATGGACATGTGGAATATTAGCAAAAGTCTGAAAATAGGATTGTTGCAGTAAAATCCAGATATTGGATTGTCTGTGTTTGACCCAGATCTTGATTAGATTAAGTGGCATTGGCTAGAGTCGCAGACAGACTTTATGAGAGTACCTAAAGACGCTGCATGATTATGGTCCAGTTTATAGCATTTTCACAATATGTCATCTAACAAACAAACACATGGTGAAGGGACAGCCTCATAAGAAGTTCAAATATTAAGCATAGAAGTGTAGAGAAAGAATATTTCAAATTCTTGGGAAATGGGCAGGAAATGCACCAGGTATGTTTATGGAATATCATGGGTTGATTTGAGTACGTCTTTTGGCAGCAAAGATGATTGCTGTCACCACAATATTTTGAGAAAAAAAATTTATTTTGTCAGGTTCAGAGAAATAGCAACAAACTATTGAACTCCATATGGTTTGGAACTGCAGCTTCCAAAACTGTACTGGAGGTTATTTAGGTCTAAGTGTACTTTGCAAACTTTTTAGTTGTACATGTTTACCTTTGCTGCATCAGATCACACTTCTGAACTTTTCAAATGCATATTTTCCAAGTTGACAGTAGCTAAGTTTAACTTGAATTGTTCAAAAGGAAATGTCATGGGTACTGAGACAGCTAAATTCAGGTCCGTTAGACCCTATAGGCATTACCTCATTGGAGCTGCTAACATGCAAAATGTTTTGCTATTGTCCTTGCTTCAGCATGAAGGGAGAGTAAGTTGTATGCCCTTTCATTGGACCCAAATTATCTACAGTTCAGATTAGATGGGTCTGTGGTCCTTATGACACAACCAGGGTTCATAATAAAGAACAGGTTGTCTTCAGCAACCAGTCAAAAAGTGGTCATCCACCCCTCTCTCTGTCAGTAAGTCTAGAAAGTTGATGATGCAAGACCCAGTCTTTGCCCTCAGACACTACTTGAAATGGATGGAGAAGTGCCATGGTGCCTCACAGTGCCTCTTCATGTGAAATTGAGAAAGGTGGATATAAACACTCAAACCCTTGCATCATATCTTAAGGTAATATGTTCACCATACACTGAAATCTCAAGAGATGTACAGTATGAACATTTCAGCCAATAAAATCAGAGCTATTTTGGCAAGCCTAGCACTCAGAAGGAACATCGTGATCATAGGTACAATAGAAGTTGTTGGTTGGCAGGTTCAGTGAACCTTCTAGCTGTCATCTGGCTTAGCAGAGACAATATTTTAATCTGGCTGGTCCGATGGCTGCAGCACAGGCTGTAACTAGATCAGTTTAAGTTGATACAGCCATACCTCTGGCACAGAACATCACTTTTGCAGGATACACCTGGAATTTTTACTCCATAAGAAATGTTTTGGAGCCCCTTTGCAAGGTAGGGGGACCACATAAGCTGTGACATCCTATGTAACCATCAGTGGACTTGGTCTAATGTTAGGACTGCAAATAAAATATAGTGGACTACCATTTAAACATAGATGTTGATCTCTATCCAGATTATAGTGTGGTATTGGGATATCCAAAAATATTTTTTTTTATGTTTAATATTGCTACTAAAAATTCAGGGTCAGACTAAATAATTCCTGTTACCTGATACTGGACACCATTTATTTAAATAATGGGGTAACTTTCTTTTCGCTGATGTCCCTGATGATTTCTTTTATTCTGACTTGAATTGGAATATCAGTTTACTAGATCCCAACAGCATAACGAGTCTCTATGCATCAGCACTACTATATACCTCTTCTGTTGAAACAGTCATTAGAAGGATGTCACTAACAATCAGAAAAGAAAACTGGATGACCAAGTTCATGAATACCATAAAGCTAATCATCCACTACTACCTAACTTGCTCTCTTTTCACAATGACAATAGGAAAATCCTATCCAGCTTACAAAAAATAGTCTTCAACAGTGCAGCCCTAAAGGCAAAATAACTTGAAGTCTTGAGATCAACTTGCATCTAAGATTAACAAATTGCATAGATTTTGAGCTCAATGAAACAATATCTGACGTTAAACCTCAAAACAACTTACCCGTCTGACCCACACATTCAACAGGGTAGGTGAGTATGAAATGCCAGAAAAAACTCGGAAAGTTTCATTTGGATTGCAGCATAAGTTGCACTATTGGCATTAAAATGGAAAAATCAAAAATATTTAAAAGCCCCTATATAAATCTCAAATATATTTCAAAACATCAAGTGGTCCATGTACCACACATAACATTGTTTCATTTACTCACCGGTTACACATGTGACATATAATATGTAGGTGAGACCAAAAGGGAAGTTCAAATGATGATTAAAAAAAACAACACCTCAGGGACATCTGCAAAAATAAAAGTGATAGTTAACATTATTTAAACAAATGGTGTTCAATATCAGATAATAGAAATTATTTTGTTTCACCACGACTTTTTGGTAGCAACATGGAGCATAAAAATAAAGAATATATTTGGATACACCAATAACGCACTCCACAGTAGTGATAGGATTGACGTCTATGCTTAAAATGGAGTTAAGGCATTATATGCTTTTTGTTTGTTATTTTTATTACCTGTATGTCTAAGCTTTGTGGTTTTCTTTGCCATTACTGACCTCGCATTGCAAGGCAGATGTTAATTATGGTGACATCACCTTGTCATAATGGCAGGATCACACAAGTAAGTTTACTGAGGTAGGGGGTATATAAACCAATGAGACAAAGTGATTGTTTGAACCATGTAATCACCCAGAACCTTTCCCTCTGATGAGTTACAAGGATAACAAGATCTGTCACTGACAAAGGTAGACTAGACCACCCCTGCAGATTGGAGGGAACATATCCATTTTTCATTAGGCAGCGTTTTCTAATGTTTGGAGTGCAGTTTATCCTTGTATAGGGAATACAATTTTCTTTTCCTTCAAATGCTAACCATGATAGTGGCAGGATACTTGCAATTGCTTAGAAAGCAAATATTGTTAGCAAATTATGTTTCTTTGAGAATACTTGCCCAATCAGATTTGTGTTAAACCGTCCCTATGTGAACATTCTGATTGATGTATTGCTCAAGCTAAAACCAAATAAACAACTGTAGCCACCTAGCAGTGGTCAGGGGAAGTAATAGGTAGAAGTTTCTTCTCTTTATAGGTGGGAAAGATGACATTATTGTTTTTTTTTCATAATTGCTGGATTTGATTGATTAAGTATTCTCAGATAAACTTAATTTAATGAATAAATTGTCTTTTCCATAGACACAGAGATTATAAGCGAACTGAATGCAATTCAATGGATATTTGGTTTGTCAACAAAGTTGATGAGATTTTATGTCCAGTACATCCAGGTTTGCACATTACAGCTTATATCCTTAATTTCTCCATGACATTGTTATATTACTTCATATTGCTATATTTTGTACAAATTATACACCAGGGAAGGAAGATAAAATGGGTTACAACGGTAAAAATTGGTTTATAAAGCATATTTTTTACAATTTTAATATATACTTAAGTATATTTCTTTATTCTATGATGTTTCTACCACTCTCTTCAGGTAATCAGTTCTAAGAGTCTATAATGAGTTTGAGGGGCACATTTTCATTGGCTAACCAGTTACAACTTACAATCACAAAATTCACTGGAGTGATGTTGTAGAAATTATCACAGCTAGTGATTCCACTTTTAGTTTTTGTAATCAGTTTCATGGCAGATTAGATTTACTTGCTTTCACAGAGGTACATTTTTAATTAGATCCAATACTGACCTAAATTCTACATGAATTTGAAGTTTGAATCTGCTGTGACTTGCAAACTAATAAATTGTGTGCAGAATTTTCTTGGTTTGCAGTATGTATTTTACTTGGCATGGCCATTTCAGGGTGCCATCTTAGATGAAGCACAGCACATCACTCAGCTGCATGAGGCCTTTGTTCAGAGTCACAGAAATGCTTTTGTTGGCAGGAAGACAATGATCAAAGACTGCATCAAGCTGATCACTGACCTGAGAACTGGAATTATCATGCTGCATGGCAAACCAGGAACGGGCAAATCAGCACTTCTGGTACATATTACTTAAGTATTGGAATTATTGTATTCGCTGCATATATAGCATTGATTTTCCATTTCATGTCATCATCAGCATTTTCATTTTTTTCATCAGTGTTACCATTGTTATCTTTATTAAGATCAAGAGTTTTTGTTACAATTTTTTAAATTCATAAAATGTATTAAAGCATGGCTCATAGAAGAGATCACACACACACACACACACACACACACACACACACATATATATATATAAAGCAGACTTAAGGTATTAACTTTTTATTATTAGTTTTCTACATAAATCGCGGAACTATCAGTAATGGAATTTGCATGACCTGTTGCTGTGCGTCACCCATACAGTATTTTACATCTGAAATACTCTGTGACAAACAATACACATTTTTAGTAAACAACCTCATGAGTAAATATAGTAATAATATTTTTTAGGATGCAATTATAACTCGCATCACAATCATGTTTGAAAAAGAGGGATTAGTTGGGTGTTGATTAGAGTTGATTACAAACCAAAATTAGGTGACAATGAAAACCGAATTCAGTGTCTGCAAAAAAAACTAGACTGCAAACTTGCCAAGGCCACACAAAAATTTGTGTTTGACTGTATTTAATAAACAAAATTAAGAACAATAATCCTCCAAGTAAATTTACATTCATTAAAATCATTTACTTAAAGATGTTATGTTCTGAAGTCTGTCAGATATACACCTGTTCTATTATCTTTCAAATTATCCCACCCAAACAGCATTAATCTTCACATGAAATGTGTTGACAAAAATAAAAATCACATTTTCACCTGAATACAGTCATTATTTTGACAAAGTACACAGTTCAAATCATGATATTTAAAAGCTTAATTTTTATAACATAGCTGTCCCAGAATTGTAGTAAAAATTAGGAACTTATTGATATAAATGAGCAGCAGAGGAGGTGAACAGACCACTTGTCTGACTTGTCATTTGTCTAAAAAATAAAGCTTCCTACGAAATGAAATCTCAAGGTCAATAACACTAAACCAAAACTTCTAATTGACCATGAGATTTTCTCTAAATGGGTTAGCTTATCTCGTTACTTTATCTTCGACTCTTTGTTTTTATTTATGGTGTGTTTCGTTTACTCGCTGGGTCATTCAGTTTTGGTTGTTCACCTCCTCTGCTGCTGTAGTAATTAAATCATTGTTATATCAATAATGGTTGGAGAATCACACTCAGCTAGATTAGCTCGAGAGCGACTAGAGGCAATTAAAAAATATTTACCTGTTCGTGGTTCTGTTAAGCAACAACTACAGGCATGTCAGGAGTCTCGGGTTGAATTTGCAGAAGGTGCAGAACAATTATTTAAACCTATTACAGAAACTACTAAAGGTCTTCTTCCTACGTTAGAGAAGACCGCTGAAGCAACTGGAAAAATAGCAGAAAGAACTAAGAAAACAAAAAAGATTTTTACGAGAACTTCCAGCTGAAATAGCTGCTGCTCAACTAATGCAACAAATACTTGAAGGTATTGACCAAGCTCGTGCTGAAGTAGTTGATATAAAAGATCGTATACCGGAACCAGAAAAAGAATCAGAAGCAAGAGCCAGGGTTAATCTGGTTGATAAGTTTACTGAAGAAGCTATTAATCTTATTAGAAAAGCCGAAGATTTAAAATTAATTGAGATTGCTGCGAGAAGTTATTATGATCGAAAACAATTTTTAAAATCTGAGTTTGCTGATGATCCCGTAAGTGAGGATACTTGGCACAAATGGATATATCGCATATACTAAAACGTTAATCAAGCTCGAAACAGTGATCCAAAATATATTAACTATAAAATAAGGTAGATAACTATATTGCACAATGACAACAATTATCAATACCACCACAATTACAACAATGACTACAACAACAACAACAAAAATCACAATCACAAAAATCATGGGAGGGATCACTGCGTGAATATCCAGAATCACCAAAAAAAGTAAAAAGACAACAACAGAAACCGAGTGAAGAGAAGGAAGAAGAATAGGATTTATTAGGACATATATTCGGACACTCAGATGAACCTTCTATCGGAAGCGGTCTTACTACTCAGGGAAGTGGCCTTATTACTTGTCCTAATAACGTCCTTGCTGATGTTGATCGATTAGAAATTCTAATTGGAGGAAAACGAGCTGGTAATAATTACCCAGAAATAATTAATGAAGCAGCTGATATTTGTAAACGATTGTTTACAGGTGGTATCATGGATATTAATGTGTATCGGTCTCTCATTAATGAAATCACCGATGACTACCACAGTGATTAAGTATATAATTAGATTCAATGACTATAATAAGATGATCATACATAATAATCATCGTGGACCTACTATGGTCAGGGTAATAAATTCACGATTACCAGTATACAAAACGACCTACGGAGATGGACTAGGTGATGTTGTTCAAGGTTTATTTAGAAGAATAGCCCCAAAAGCAATACCGATTGCAAAGCAACTGGGAATGAAAGCTATTGATGTTGTTCGTGAAGAAGGTATTGGTGCTGTTGGTGATGTTGCTAGTAAAGCATTCTCAGCAATTAAGGATAGACTAGCACGATTAATACGACGAAAACCTCAGCCAGTAAAATTACCCAGCACTGAAGTGATGCCTGTAAATGTTAGTAAAATAATAAATCAAGCTGCGAATCAAAAACTAGCAGAGTTGACTGATGTACCACTATCAGAAAAAGAAAAAAATATAACCGCTAGCCTAATAGCTGGAAGTGGTCTTCGTGTTAGACGATAATAAATATAATAAAGATGTTCAAATGTATATCTGATCCCGCATTTGACATGGACGCACCGGTTCTCAAGGATGAATCTGTGCGTGATTATCAGTATTTCTCTTATGATGCACAAATTCCAGATCAGCGTGGACGAATTGAACTTCAGGTTCAAGATACAAGCAGATATTTCTTACCTGCTGAGGCATTTATTGAAGTCAAAGGTAGACTTTTAAAAGCAGATAATACAGATTATGGAATTGGTGATCGAGTTGGTTTTGTTAATAATGGTATTATGGCGTTATTTGATAGCGCTACGTACGTGATCGATGGATTAAATATTGAATCAATTCAAAAGGATGTTGACGTTGCCACGACTGTACTTGGTCTTGCTAGATACAGCGATGATTATTCAAGATCAGCAGGTCCATCAATGATGTTTGCCAAGGACATAGTCAATCAACCCGATCACAGGAATGTATTATTAAATGCAGCTGGGGACGCAGTTGCATCAATGAATGAAAATTTCAACTTGGGATTCGTGTCGCGTCGAGCAATGATTGACGACGATGAAAGGTTTTCATGTGCGATTCCACTTTCACACATCTTTGGATTTTGTAGAAATGTCAGAAGGGTTATTTTCGGATCCAAGCACACAATTGTACTCGTACGAAAAGCAACCGACAATGATGCAATATGGCGACCCGCCGGTGTTGATGCTGGTAAAGTATTACTGACAAAACTTTCATTGTGGATGCTAGTAATGACTCCATCAATATCTGAAGATCGGTTACTTGCTTTCATGGGCAGCAGTGGTAAATTGACGTTATCATCGTTAACAATGACCACAGATTCTATCCAGAGTAACATTAATGGTTTATTTACATGGCAAATAGCATCACAGCAAGTTGTCTCTGCACCGTGACATATATTTATTGCACTTCAAGATGCTGCATGGGCAAATGATCAAACATGTAGTATTATGATATTTGACAGATTTGGTGTTTCTGAGGTTTCTTTGAGGATAAATTGACATCAAGAACCAGCCGAGGATATTTTGTTAAATTTTGAACAAAACAGTGTTGCACGTGCGTATCATTGTTTGATGACGTTCATGGGACGTGATCAAAATGTTGATACTGGTTTACAAATATCACAGCGAGATTTTACAATGCTGTATCCGATTTATTACTTTTTGCTGGAACATTTGGATTTGTGTAGACAGTCCGTCGTTGACATACATTTTTGAGCTCGTGTGACAAGAGGAGCTATTGCTAATTACAGAGCAATTGCTGTTATACTCAGCGATAAATCAATGTTACTTGAAGGTGTTGGTGGACGAATGCGAGTCGTTGATGCTCCAGTAGAAAACATGTAATTAGATCGCTCATAATATTATAATGTTACATAATCACGTTAGTGTCAGTCTGACTCCTGGTCAGATTAAAAAGCTATAATCAGCATCAAAAGATAACTGTGGAATAAAAATATTGCTAAAAAAAGAACACATGAGTGGTGCAAATAAATTATCGTTGACCGAGCGTCAGTTCAGAAACTTCAGTGAAGCCAAAAAATCAAATAAAGGTATAAAAGTTAATCTTTCTGCGGGTGCCATCAAAGATATTGTTAAATCTGGCGGAATTTTTCCACTTCTCGTAGCTATACCAGCATTAATTGCCGCTGCAGCCCCAGCTGTTGCAAAAGCAGCTGCATTAGGCGCTGTTGGAACCGCTGCTGGAATGGCATTAAAGAAAGCAATGGGTCAAGGAATATAATCTTACAAAAAAAGGGAAGGGGTCTAAGACTACCAGGAACTTATTTAAGATCAGGAAGAGGATTAAGACTACCAGGGACATATCTTTAACTCTGCCTATGTCTAATTTTGATTTATTTGATGCCGCTGAAAAATTAAAAATCAAAAACTTCAGAGAGGTTTTTATGCATAATCAATTTCCAAAACAACCAAACAATATTGAAACAGGTATTATTAATCTTGAAAAAAACTCTGGTCGTGGCACTCATTGGGTTGCATATGCAGTTGATCCGCGTGGAATTATTTATTTTGATTCGTACGGACTGGCACCACCAAAAGAATTTTTAAAATATGTTAGTAACATGCAGAATATTCCAATCTGGTATTCAACATTACCAACACAAACATTAACGGATCCACCAATATGTGGTTGTGAAGTACTCGCTGCACCTGATGCTGTATCAAGATCAACAAAACCACCTCATAAAGTTGTACATGATTATACTACTTTGTCACATTTAAACAGATATCGATAAGTATAATGGTAGATATTTACAGAAGATCAACGACTAAAACTAAAACAAAACAAGCACTGCCCGAAGACTTACTCAAGCAAGTGACAAAACAGATCAACGACAAATTATCTGACATGCTCAATCTTGCCAATGTTGATCCAGATGAACTTGTTGTATTTCAAAACCATGAAGGAAAATTGAAGACGAGTAATATTTCAATCAGTGATATTATTATTCGTAATTGATCATCTTGAGAAGGTCTCGTTGCTGTATATGACAAAAAGGGCAGACTTGTTCCTAGTGTTGTTAGTCCGTCATTGATCCAAGATAGTATAAGTGAGCGGGTGTTAAAAGCCATTGATGTAATGAACGGCGTCATTAACATGAATAACAATAAAATTATTAATGTGAGCGGGTGTTAAAAGCCATTGATGTAATGAACGGCGTCATTAACATGAATAACAATAAAATTATTAATGTAGGAGAACCGACAGATAATCTCAACGCTGCAACGAAGAAATATTTAGACGATAAGGAAATTCCTATGACAACTTCGTTATCGACGATCAACGATGGAATGACCACATTTAGAACTGAATTTTTTAATCATGTACAACTGTTTATGAATTTTTGCAGAAACATAAACAGAACCATTAATGAATTTTTTGGAAGTCCACCAATGTTGATATTAAACTCGTCGACGTTAACACGAAACCTTATGATATTGTCAGTGGAATTCCTAATATTGTTCAAAAAACTAATCTTGTTAAAATATCCACACGGATAAATTAACAATATAGTGTACATAGTAGCATCAGGATCATCAATATGGACACCACAAAATAACACTATCAAACATACCACAGAAGTAACTGGTGTGTACAGGCTGTCTGTATTCAGTAAAGAAAAATTTAGGGTATTCACCACATTTCCATTGCGTCATTCAATCGATGTTTTTTCTGGAACTGTATCTATTATATTAAATAAAGATGTCGAAGAAGAATTTATACTGGAACCATCTGACAAAAAATTAACCCCGGTATCTTACTGGTGGTGTCTGGAATTCGTAGCTGAAACCCCTCAATTAATTACTTAATTAAATGACAACATCATTAAGTATAATGAATCAAACCTCAATCGACATTCAACGTCACAGATACAATCAAATATGTAAGTGTCAGATTGAACTAAAAAATATCATTGACGATTATTCAGTAAAAGTAAAAAAATATCGCAGACATATGGTTGTTATTGATATAATTGTTTACTCAGTTTCTGCTATTATTGCTGGAACCGGATTATTATTATAAACAATAACAATGACAGCGCCTGCAGTTGTAACAATTGTCGTTTCAACTTCAACGACTATCGCAGGCATTTTCAGTATTATCGCTAAGAAGATATCTGCATGTACAAATGATAAATTACACAAGTATATAATGAAATTACACACAGTAACAACAGCTTATTCTAAACTATCGTCATATCTCTTGTCGTACCTCAGCGATAGTAAAATATCTGATGAGGAGTTCGCAACGATAATGAAAACCTATGATGAAGCATTCCTTGACAATAGCCAAGGTGAAAAAGTGGAAGATTGAATTCCCGATTTAAAATAATAACAATAATAATAATAATGTCAACGTCGAATGAATTATTACAACAGATCGTCACTAATACAGCACCGTCAAAAACTACTATGATATCATTAAGTTCCACCAGTCCTGAGTTTAGCATTAACTTTCCAACTGCAATTCCAGCAAAAGAAATAGCATTAGCACAATTACGAGTTTATTATAGTTGGCCAAATATTAGATCAAAACCATTCGGTGGACTACAACCAGATAATTCATTAGTATTTGCGAATAAGAATAAGCCTGATGGAACTCCTGATTGGCAGGTAGTTAGTATTCCAACGGGCAGTTATCAAATAGAACAGATCAATGATGAATTCCAACACAGGATTAAATCCATTACAGGAAAAGAATCGAAGATTGCCATTACTGTTCACGAACCAACGCTGTCATCAGCCATTGAAATATTATCACCGGATTACACCGTGGACATATATCAGCCTTCGATTAGATCAGTATTAGGATGGCCTGAAGTTGTACCACTTTACACAGGTCCTCCAGAACCAAAATGATCTGATTTTGTTACAGATAAAAAAATATTTATAAAAATCCCAGAATATCAAAAAACTTATCCATGGACAAGGAATCCGGCTCATGCTGGTTATGAACATTATACTCATTTTATAGATTTTGTTCAAGGTAAGAAAGGTACAACAAGAATAGCAACAATTAACGTTGAAGAAATTAACTCAAATTCTAGTTCAATTAAATCTGAACGTGAACGTGTACTTAATGATCTACAAAATTTATTTTCCAGCATCAACAATTATTATGATGATAATATAAAAAAATCAGATAATTGAAACAATACAACATTTGAATCAAGTTGCATCAGATTTAGAATACATGAATAACTCTATCGTTGACAGAGAAAAAACATTAAACGCACCTGTAGATAAATTTTTTAATAATTATATAGTCCATGAGGACGACCCAATTCAACGTATTAGTTATAAACAATTATTTAAAACAGTGTTTCTTAAATTTTATAAAATAACAGAAGAACAATTACCAACATTTACAATTCCAGGATTTAATCATGAGGAAATGAAGAGATCAGTTAATGATCTTATTGATGAACATTTTAGAAGGATACATGATTCATGGAGAAAATTAATTCCGCCACCAAGTATTCTCAGGTATAATAATAATCTGTATGGTGAAGGCCGTCATATTTCTCCTGGTATTGTTAATATAACATCGACGATCGCAGTCAATCTAGTATGTGACGTAATTGATGGCAACTGTCAAGTAGATCTTTCAAAGTCTAGCCAGGCCCAGCAAGGATATATATTATATTTATTTAATCCTCAAGTTCCTCCTGGGTCGTTAATTGTATCTGAGCCAATTAACCCCGTTTATCTGCGTGTACATAATCCGCTATTATCGAGGATACATTTAAAACTTACTGACCAGACTGGACACATTCTGGATTTAAGAAATGAGGAATTCAATATTAATCTGTATGTGAGATCGTAGAACGTCTGAGTAAATTATAAAATAAAAAAAATAATCTGATTCTGAAAAGATAATTATATTATTTTTTTTTAGTTGATTTTTCATAATCTGATGGGTAAATACCCCATCAAATTATTAAATTTTGCTAGATTTTTCATTTAGTGATGTAAATACTCCATCAGATTATTAAATTTTGCTAGATTTTTCATTTAATCGTGCAAATACCCCATCAAATTATTAAATTTTGCTAGATTTCTTCAATTTGATGTGTTGAACAGTATTCAAAATCATTAAAATCTGAATAAATAATCAATTCCTGTAATTAAAGCAATTGCATGTGTATATAAGCGAGATAACTTTGTCCTCTCTGTAGAGTAAATTAAGCAATTATCTCCCGTTGCTGCATCAATTCATAAGACCACGGAGATATTTTCTGTTTTTTTTCTTCATCAAAACTTATTATCTAGCGATTAATTGTTCTCTGTCAGCAATTAGCTGTCACTGGAGCAGCAGTTTGTAACAGAAAAGGATATTTATGCACCTTTTGACTCTGATGACTTTAAATCACATCGGTTTATACAAATGCGTAATTACAAATTCAGGTTATTTTTAGCTAGTTTTATACATGTATTTTAACCTAACAAATGAGAACTTATACAGAAAATCTAATATTTTATGAAGTGTGTCTGGAGATGAATTAAATCTATGCTACAGTTTTACAATAATTACGATTTTTATTCAGTATATTAGTCGTACTTAATTTGCCTGCTTATAACCATGTGATTTATTAGATCTTTTAGGTAACAGGCTATATTGATCTGCATGTACTCTTCAGCTTCCGGACTTACTATGTAGAATTATTATTTGTTTAAAAATAAAGTAAATCTACGTTATAGTTTCATAATAATTATAATTTTTATTCAGTATATTGGTCGTACGTAATTTGCCTGCTTATTCAGTATTGGGTTAACTATATAATAATTTTAAAACATATATTTGTATGAATCGGAAAGTGGTGCATTGTTACAATGTTGGATTCTCGTACTCAAGGTCCGTGGTTCGATTTCCATGATTGACATATGTCAATGCAGGCGATTTTGATGCCATTTTCTAAGATAATTGGGGGTCCGAAGAAATCCTCGAAATCCACAACAGACAAAATACACTCTCCCACCATGTCAACACATGGTGGGTGTACTTTTGCACTCCCCGGGGTTGATTATGGTGGGGAGAGTGTACAAAATCTGTTGGACGTAGATAAGGCCCCTGTTTATGTATGTGCTGTATCTTAGGATAAGTTTATGTGTTGTGTTTGTGCCATCTGTGCCGTCCAAAAAATAAACAGCAGGATGATGTGAGCTCATGACCTTGTGACCTCACTAAAGGAGTACCCCACACAAGGGCCATTCCGAAGAAAACATCGCTAGACTAAAACAAACCTCATTAGGTGCCTGGCCACAATAAAGGCCTTGAAATAGACAGCCCTCTGAGTTTCTAAAGTTTCGTTTTGGATATTTAGGAATTCGCTGGGGATAATGTCTTAACAAAAATGAAGAGTCCCGTGGGCCACAAAAAAGGCCTACATGAAATAGACAGCCCTTTGATTTTCTAAAGTTTCATCTCGTATATTTAGAAATTCGCCGGGGGTATGCCTCAAAGGGACTCGTAGGACCTAATGAGGCTTATCTGACAGATCTCGTGGAATGGTAGACCGAACGTCATCCTGCTGTTTATTTTTTTGTCTTTTAGTTTAGAAATATCATTATCAACCATATAATCATATAATCATAATCATCTTCAAAAAACAGTCCTCTCTGGGGACTATTATTTTTATTTTAAACAAATATTTATATATACAATGAACTACGAAAACATTAATGATGTTATTTCTGCTATTAAAAAATTACAACGTGATGGAATAAAGATATCTGATAATCTTGATCCTCAGAAAATTATGTGTGATTTTGAATCATTACAACAACGAAAATTCGAAAATAAATATACATTACCATCTGATTATAGATTCATGAAATTAATTTATCAATCTATGTTAGAATCGTTGGCAATGGTAAATGACACACAGGTAAAGCTATTTGCACCTCTTGCACGTTCAATCGAAAAGATTAGATCCGAATTGTCTCACGAGTACGAAAGAAAAAGATTGTGAATAACCGTGTAATGCAGTTGAGAAAGATTATGTCATTTGATTCTGTCAAAAGTGACACTGAGAGCAGCGACAGAGAAGATGGACCTTTGACTGTGGTGATTGCTAAACAAAACCCTTGGCAAAATTGACAGAGTCGAACTATACAGCAAAAAAATATCTATTTATTCTGAATTAGATAATAATAATCAGATTTATTTATTATTGTAATATTTTTATTTTTTCTGTTTTTTTATTATTTTAAGTATCATTGACCCACCTACAAGAGGACAGAGTTATCTCGTTTCATTGTACATACCAGAACGTAATTGTTTGTTTAGATTCTTTCGAAAATGCAGACTTGTTTATATTATCTGCAACACGTTTTACCGAAGGTATGCAAATACCAAAATATTTGGCAGCCGCATTCATAGAATTAAAAACTATTTCTTCACCAGTACCTGCATTTGTAGATATAACCGACTTAGGAGTCTTAAGAGAAATACCAGTATTTCCTACCTTACAATTCTGACTCTGTGTGACAATTCGTAAATTTTCTAAAGAATTATCTTTCGGGTTTGAATTTATGTGATCAATTACAAGTCCGTCTTCAATGACCCCATGGAAACATTCATAGATGAATCCATGGGATAAATATTTTTTATTTCCAGCATCAAACATGATATATCCAGTATTAATAACCCTACCGACTGGTTTTTTAAATCTGCAGTTTCTGATTGTACCATAACGAGATGCTTCATAATTTTTAATAATTGGCTGCGCTATAAACTCATTTTGCTCCATTTGTATAATAATACTATTTGTCTAAATCATTATTTTGAAAATCTAGCGAGATAATCTTCTGCGGTTTTTATAGGAGATTCGACATTTTTTTTAATCATAATATCGTTTTAGTTCTCTATACTTTTTACCACCGCATTTTATGCATAACTGAGTTTTTCCTCTGACTCCAACACCACACTGCACACACGGTTTTGGTCCTAGACTCCCATGTCTAACGCTTTGCATATGGTAGCCGCAGAATTCATTTACGCATGCTTTGTTACAAGGAGAAGTTTATCTGATCATAAGCCAATTACATCGATTCTTTGTTTGAATCATTATATATATACTAAAATTCAATTTAAATATATATTTGTCTTAATTATAATAATGGAGGAATTATCCGCAATTGAACCTTCTGCCGTCTCAGTTGGAGCTAGCTTGACAGACTACCGAAATATAAATTTAGTTTTTCGATGCAAGATCTGGCTTTAACAAATGAGGATATAACTAAACGTATCTGTGAAGCCAAGAAGGAATTTCGTGACGATGGTGCGGCTCGTGTGGTCGACATTCAGGATCGGAAATGTTGTCAATACTATAATGAATGATAAAACGAGGAAGAGAGATTATTAACCATCTTGATATTCAAAAATATTTCATTTTAATAAAATTTATTGGAAGGACAGACGACGACACTTGGATTATCTGTGACAAACGTGATCCTGTACGCATGCAGTCAGGAAATAATATTGTTTTATTAAATAAAAATTCCAAACCCGGAATACTGACTGGTATTGACAAACCGTATTATGAATGATCGTATCCTGTGACTGCGGTTGTCTATGCAATATATCCGCTGAATAATAAACCTGATGTCAATGATCTCAAGCCAATGAGACTATCAGAGTTAAGAATAAATTGTGTAGCTGAACGAGTTACAGAACACATCACAAACGCGATACGTGGCAATGGTTTAATGAATTTACAACGTAAAAAAATAAATACGTGGGCAGAAGCAGTTAAAGATACCAGAGCATCTATCAGCGACGCTGCTGAGCTGGGAAGGAAATCAAAATTTCCAATAACAGTGAAGACGTTAACCGGAGAGATTTTATATAAATCGAAATATGAATCAAGAGGAGCTTTGATAGATATTATTGATCATAACGCACACGCATGGACTGTGGCAGTAACAATATTTCCACAAGACAAAACAGTTAAATTTTATAATGGTCATATATTTGATTTTATCAAATATATCAGTAAAAGTGACCCTGTATCTGTTTGGTTGTTTCAAAGTTCAGAATATGATTATTACGATCAGTTTGTATGGCCTGGTGGGGATATTTATCGTACAGAATCTCTTCATGGAGAAATGAAAAATCTTGCATTAAAATATACTTCTGACGATATCAAGGTTGGACAATTACTGAATAATTGTTTTACCGTTCCATCAGTTGCTGCTCACTTTGCTTAGGAGAAAAATTCATGGAATCCGACACGATTGGAGTTTCTTGAAGATGTCCAGAAAAGTTGTATTGAATATGGGCACGGTGGATTATGGAATACTAAATACGATTATAGCGACGTTATCTCAGTTGATATGGTAGCGTGTTATCCTGGAAGTTTTCTTGGATACGGAGAGTGTTCTGAATACTTTAAGAGATTTGGACATCCATCACATGAGATGACCAGAGCTGCGATAAACGGACCCTTACCAGATTTTGACCTGACTGGATTCGCCTATATAGAATCATTTGAGTTTACGGAAAATCTCCATCCGATTACTTATACTTGGTTTGGAAAACATTTTTCAGAAAAATGTTGGGTTCCAATAGTATTATTACGATATATGCTCGATGATAAAATATTGATATCATTGAAAGTAAATGAAGCGATTATATCGTATCGTCCACAGAAACAAGTTTGGTTACCAGAACCGGATAGATTTAATACTGATGATGTCAGGAAAGAATTTCCTGATCTTAACGAAGATGATATTGTTAAAATTGCTGATAATATATCTGAATACAGGAAACAAAGCGATGAGAAACTTGCAAAAGATCTTGGTAGAAAGACAATTGGTAAATTTACACAAGGAGGATCATATGATTATAAACGACACTGTACAAGATTAATTATGGACGATGCTGAACTCGATTTTATAATCGCTGATACAACGGAAACAAAAAAACACATTTATAAGTCGAAGTAATGATTATTTATCAGACGGAACCAAACTAGGTACAATTGTGAGCTATATTGATGGCGACTCACCGCAGTTTACTCATTTAAGATCTTCGATGCTAGCCTACGTTTCGATAAATCTATTGTCGATGATAAATAGATTTCCTCGTTACGCTGTCAGAGTTGCTACGGATTCGTTTTATATAAATAAAAAATATACGGATTTGTTAAAACCGCTACTCGGTAATGGTGAATGGGGATCATGGAGAATAAAACAAGAAAATATACTTAGTTATTCTGAATCTGCCGACATTGAAATTAAGGAAATATATTACAAAAATAATCAGATATCAAAATTGTCATCGGCACCATCTGTATATGATCCTGTGGCTAGACATAAGACTGTTTATCTTAATGGATGTGGTGGTCTAGGTAAAACAACTTGTGCGATTAAATTATTCATGAACAACCATTCAGATATAATTGTTTTGACACCGACACATAAACTCACCAGAGAAATAAAAGAATGAGGAGTAAAATCATGTACATATCATAGTTTCTTCAGATGGTGCGGAGACACATGGACTCCTGAGTGAATGGGTGAGAAATATATACCTAAATACAATATCTGGGACGAGATAGACACGGTATCGTTAGAAATATTAAAAATATTCCTTGAATGGTTAATGACTAAAAATACCGCTGTAATAATGTGTGGCGATCATGGTCAACCACCACCTTTCGTCGGTCAATCTCCGCATGAATGGTTAAAATCATTTGTGGATTATTATGAAGAAATAAATGATGATCATAGAGCTATTGATGAACCTCTGAAAGAAATTAAAAGATTAATCAGACTACAACCAGATAGAATACAATGTGAGATAATGCGTAAAGTAATTCCAGAAACTACTATGAATGATTTTTGGAATTTATGGAGACCAAATGATTTAATAGTTGCGAGTAGAAAAATAGTTTGTGATGAACTGCAAGAGAAATTATTTCTGTTACATAAAGAAAAATTTTCAAATCTACCTGTACCATTGTGTTATCGCCCAGCAGATACTCGACGACAGAATATTGAAGTTGAAATTCCAGGAACAAATGAAAAACAAAATCTTGTATTGAATGATATTGTTTTAGTTAATGTTGATGTTGTTGAGAGCGCATTAAAGATGGACAAATCTCCATGGAAATTAGGATATGCAATAACATTTCATTCATCACAAGGACTAACTATTACTGATACAAATATCTGGATTGTCAATGATTGGATCGAATGGTCAAATTTAGTTTATCTTGCAGTATCTCAAGGCAGAAGAATGTCTCAGCTGCACAGGGTTATTATGAATTTTACAGAAAATAATGATCAAAATGCTAGTGACAACAACGAAATTGTTGTTGGCGTAATAAGAAAAAAACTATTTGGTTATAAGCAGTGTGATAAAAAAAATAATCGTGATTTTGATATTGATACAGAATTAATTATGACACTAAAACAATGACAGAATAATCATTGTGCAAGTTGTAACTTTAATATGTTATGGGAATATTCGAGTAATAATCCAAGACAGTTCACCGTAGACAGAATTAATAGTGATCTTGGTCATACATGTGATAATGTCATATTGACATGTCTTGAATGTAATCGATGTAGAGGTGCTAGTTTACAACAGTGAACGCGGTGGTAATTGTGTCTTCAGGAATTATTTGTAATTGTTCACGTACAAATCCATGTTGAGGAGCAGTTGAATCTGGTCTGTAGATTGCATGTCTACCTGTGGATCTAACCACGCTAGAAATTTTATGTGTAGTCACACTCCAGATAGGATCAGTTGCTCTTTTTTTACCGCCTTCAAGTTCACCAGGTTCATATAAATATCTTACAGTCACATTATCTAGTACTGGTTGAGAGGAAGATTCACGTTGTTGTATTGGTATATATTTCTTTGTAATTGCATTAGCAGGCTTCATAGAAGATGCACGAGTAATTTCATTATTCAAAGCAGCTATCACACTTTTTAATCTTGCAACCCATTCATGAGATCTCTCCCCGGACTTAAAGTCAATGGATATTTCCTTTGCATATTGATATCCAAATAACCGCTCAGCAAGTGTTCGATTAAATCGTTCAACGATTGCCTGATCACGATGAATTTCAGTGTGTCCTCGTCTGATTTTAATGCTATGTGTTTTCATCAACGATAATACTGCACCAAGAAATTCTTTACCAGGATCAACCTGTAATAGCTGTGGCCATCGCAAGGGTCCTCGTTGATAAATTCGTTCAAACGCAGATGCAACTTCAGTTGCTGTCTTTGTTGACAATGGTTCTGCTTCTTTATATCTACTTGCAACGTCAACGACAGTTAACGATTATTTTATATGTGCGTGATTGACGTCTACTGGTTTTAATAGTATCATGTGGTAAAAACAAAATATCTGCTTGATGAACTTCATTGGGAACACTGACATCAAAATATGCATACTGAATTGTTTTAGGTGGTGGTAGATAAATTTACCATATTGCCTGTCGTGCTAACCACACTGCAGCAACAGCATGTGAGACTTTCGCTACTTCAGCAAGTTTACTAATCGCTGCTCTGCCTCTCCAATATCCTATTGGGCTATAATAAATGGACTCCATTATAATAGTTATGTAATTAATTACCCAGCTCCTAGCATTATTTTACCTTTCATAACAGATTTTACTAGAAAACTAGAGAGTTTTTCTCTGAGAGATTTATTGAGTATAGAATTTAACGCATGAATCAATTTCATATCTGCAAGATACCGTTGTTGTAAATCTTTACTTTTGTATGCAACATCATGAACATGACACGCTTGATCAATCTTATTTATTGGATACTCTCCAGATCACGGTTGATCTTGATCATCAAGTCGGATATCAAGTCGAGTTCCAGGACCATAATAATTATATCCAGGAAGATGTTTCTCACCAGGGTATTTAGCCCATGGAGCTCCTGGTAATTTCCCTAATGAAGCAGCGATATCTCCACCTTTGGCTGACAAGTCAAGAGGAATAAATTTATATTTTTTTGTGCCACATTTTACACATTTGCCTGTAATTGCACGTCTATTATTTTTTGTTATTATCGTCAATCCACTGGTGTGGGTCGGTGCTCTTAATCTAACACAATATAAACTCATATTATTTATTATATGGATATAATTGACTTCTCAGCGACACGAAAACAAGAACCAGTAAGGCACCATCCAGCACTACCAAATTCTATTAGAATGATTATAATAGGCCCATCTGGATCTGGTAAGACACAATTATTACTTAATCTGATAATGCGATGGCTCAAGTGGAATAAATTATATTTAGTAGCACCATCTGTAGATGATCAGCGATGTTATGAAGTACTTAAAGATTTTAATAAAAATGCAAAATTATTGGACGAAGACGGAAACAATATTATTGATTTTATCACCGATATTGATGAAGCTCCATCTGTAGATGACCTCTATGGATTTATTAATAACCTCATAGTATGTGATGATGTGATGCTGGACAAACAATCAAATCTGGCTCAGATATTTTCCAGAGGCAGACATAAAAATAATGACGTGATTTATGTTACTCAGCGATATACACAAATACCTAAAGTGATCAGAGACAATTATACTTTACAGAATATTTATTATACTTGGTGTTCAGGGGATATGGACATGATTAAGTTTTAAAAACTTCTTTTCAAAAGCACAAGCTGTTCCGTTCCCAGACTGAAGTACCCTGGGCCTAGACTGTGTGATGATTTAGTCAGGGCTATAATTTGTCATGGTAGATTTGGAGAGCAAGTGATCCGGACGGAATGACCCTGGGCTGAGACTGTGTGTTGATTTACACTGGGTTATAGATTGTCTTAAGAGGCTTGGAGTGCCAGTGACCCAGATTGAAGTACCCCAGGCTTAGACTGTGTGATGATCTAGTCTAGGCTGCAGATTGTTTTAGGAAACTTGGAGAGCCAGTGACCCAGACTGAATTACCCTGGGCCTTGACTGTGTGATGATTTAGTATGGGCTATAAATTGACTTGGTAGACTTGGAGAAAAGGTTTCTGATCCAAATTGTAATGCAAACAATTGCCTTAAGAACATTAATGCTATTTAATGATGATGCAGTATTAATCCAAATTATGATTGCAAAATTTTGGGGTAGGTATAGTAAATTTGACTTTGAGACTGGTATACTATTGCTCTGCAAGCTTTGTACATTTTTGCCATTATACATCAATAATATTAACATGAATTTGTGATTCTGTCATTCAGGTAACAGCAGTGACTTGATGTTACTCCATGACATCCTATTATGTTAGTGTGACATGTACTATGCATACAAAGATGTCAATCCATGTGTGTTGTTATAAATACATATAATTCTTTAAATGATACAAGTTGCTGTTTTATTTGCAAAATTACCATTTTTTAAATATATCTGCCATTTTGGTGGAATGTATTATGCTCTGACTGTCTTTTAACTTTTAATATTCCTTACCATAACATTAGTTCTAAATCACAGACCTGTTCCAAACTTTGTGGATGGCTTCCACCAGGGTTAAAAAAGAAATCCTATCAGTATTTGGGTGGAATAGTTGAAGGTCAATGTCACATCAACTAAAAGAAGACAAATGGTTTCTGCACAATAAACCTGAGTTCTCCACCAGCTACACTTGAAAGATTTTGTGAATTGCTTGCACATGGTGTGAGGAAGAACCCTAGTGATTTTGGTGTCAAAAAGTCAAAGCTCATGGTCACTGCTTGAAAGAAGAATAATGTTATTTTTGCATAAAAGTGTCTGTTGCCAACTATGTACATTCACCAAAGTTTGTGGATGATTATTGATTTAAAAATGTCAACATGAACTGAAAGAAGAAAAATGGTTTATACATATTAACTTCTGTTACAGACCATACAACTAGACCATACTATGTGGAAGTCTTGCATTTATGTTGTGGAAAAGGCCTGTTAATTTTGGGTTCAAAAGATCAAAGGTCAAGGTCATTGTAGCCTTTAAAAATTGGGTTTTACAGAATAACGTTTATTCAAAGGCAAGTTCTTTGACCAAGCTATGTAAAGAAAACTACAGATTCTGGGGTTTAAAGTGTAAGGTCATGGTCATGGTAAGTGTAATAAGAGGTTAATGGTTTCTGCACATTACATTTAGTTGAAGAATGCATACCTTGACCAAAAGTCCAGGTCATTAAGACGAGTTGGTCAACCAAATCCTACTCATGCTTACACACAGAATTATTAAACACAGGGCAGGTATTTAATTTCTCCTGTCTCAATCATGGTATTCTTGTTAAGACAATGAAATAAATTCTTTGATATTGCAGGCCTCTCTTGTGCATGAATATATGGAATCAGAATCATGTGAAAGTTCAGCCACTGTGATAACCCATGTTGTGGGAGCAGCTCCAGGATCAACTAATATACTGGCCACCCTTCGCAGAATTTGCTATGAGCTGAATGCTCGCTTTGGTCTACAGACCACAGTACCTGAAGATTTCAAGTAAGTTTCATGGTCAAAATATAAATCACTTGATGCAGTGCACCTTCATCTATAATCGCGCTATTGAAAAGCACCACACTCAGCACAGTAAAGAATACAGTGCAGCTAAATTGGTTGGTATGGCGGTAGTGAAAAGCTTTGCTTAATGTATAAGAACTGATATAACGGCAAGGAAGAAATTGCCTCAGATTCTGCTAGAAATCCTTTTTCTCTGGAGACTGTATTCCACCTGTAATGACTATTCATGTCATTTTCGTCCCTATGCTAGTGCTCACGTACCTAATGAACTTGTTTATGTACATAGCCAACAAAGATCTTTTAAATATAAGGACTTTTGGCTCATAACTAGAAGATTACTGTGCAAAACAGGTATGGTAATTAATTATGGATATAGTAATAGCTTTATCCCTGAGGCCACATACACAGATGATGTATCCCTAGTAAAAGATCAGCATGCCTGTATAATGTCAAACAGTAATGTACAAATGGACTTGTTTCAGTTTCAGATAGTAATTCATGTTCACATCAAGCTGAGTCTACTGACACTAGTAGTAATATTGAAAGTCAATGATCTGGCCCATATGGCATCTGTTACAGCTACAGTTACTGTAAATGTTACAAATGAATCCTCATAGTCTATATATGCTTATACTTGACTAGGTCTGGTTATTAAAGGTCTTTGAATGGCAAGTCTCAGTGTCAGACACATCTTGTCATCACTAGGACAGGTTAAGAAAGGCCTTTGAATGGCAAGTCTTAGTATTAGACACAATTTGCTATCTTGAAGCAAGACTGATATTGAATCAAAACAGAAAAGTCATGTGTTAGGCTGATGTAAAACTTTTTTCTCAACATAAATGTACAAGATGATGAACTTGGTATAGAGGATAAAAAATTGAAGAAAAGACAGAAAAGAAGGCGGTGTGATAAATATAAACAGACAGGTTTCCTATTATTGAAGAAGAGACTCTGAGATCAGTCAGCGTGGGACAATGTAGATACAAAAATCTGTCTTGCCTCATCAAAGTCAGTACTGGTATGTTATGTGATATGCCTGTCTGTTCAGTAGAGAAGTTTGAAACTAAACTAGGGGTTGCCCTAGTTCATGGTCTAGAAGTTATTGTGATGGGGGTGGTGGTGGTTTCAGCATAGACTATTCATGTTGAAGGAATGTAAGATGGTTAAGCATGATTGAGTCTTATGGGTTATCTCACCTTGTTACCTCACCTACAAGAGTCACTGAAACATTAAGTACATTAATTTTTCATTTTGATAGTAATAAATCAGAGAATATCATAGAAGTACAGGTCCCTTATTTATCAATATGCCACCATTTTGTGATTTGTATTACATGCGAAGTAAATAGTAAGGATGTATCTAATGCAAAGCATAACATTTCCTAAAGATGCTTCAAAATATTAAATGTTGAAAATTTTTTCTCTGATTTAGCAGACTTCAGCCTCGTCTGTGTAACAAATGTGGAAGACCCTACTGAAGCACTTGAAATATGATATACTGTTATGAACTGTTTTAAATCAACATGCTTCATAAAAATGAAGAGAGTGAAACACCCCCATAAACCTACATGGCTCATGGCAGAAATCACTGAAGCAATACAGAATAGAGATTATTTTATAAAGACCAGGATTGGCATAACTATAAACTCTGCCATAACAGGTTCACTGTCATGATTCAGTCTGCTAAAAGAAATTGGTTGAATATGCAGAAAGTCCAACAAAAATGTGGAAAATTCAGCAGGATTTTACTCCAAACAGAAACAGTACGATCCCAGACTGACTGAATAATTTATTGGACAGTAACTCAGTGTGTTCATGATATTGTTCAAATATTCAATGAGCACTTCATTAATGTAACAAATATAACTTTCAATTTATTAAATACTAATGCAAAAACTGTGTATCTTGATTTTAAGAAGGCTTTTGATGTAACTGATGATAATACACTTTCATAAAAACTTTAAAGTACAAATGTTCTCACTTATCACTCTCATGATTCAAGTCATACCTATCTGACAGAAGGCAACATGTTGTTACTGGTAACGTTAAATCAGAACTGATGTTCATCAACATAGGACTTCCACAGGGATCTATTGTAGGGCCTGTATTATTCATATTATTTATAAATAACTTGCCACTATATGTACAACATTAAAACATTATCTCTGTGCTGATGATACTAGTTTGCATAAGTCTGATTCTAGTATTAAAACATGAAACAAACAATTGGGTGAAGGTTTATGTCAGGTTGAATATTGGTTCTTTGTTTATCAATCCTCTAAAAGTCAAGGCAGTGTTGCTAGGAACTTTGCAAACTTAGCAGTGAACAGAAATCCAAATCTTAAGCTGTATTGAAAATATGGCAGACAGGAGAATGGCCCACCACATGGACTCAATCCTTGGTCATCATGCTCCCCAAGAAAGGAAACCTACAGCAGTTATGCCAAAACTACAGAACCATCAGTTTGATCAGACACCCGAGCAAAGTCATGCTGAAGATAATTCTTAACAGACTAAAGCCACGAGTAGAGAAAATTATTGCTGAAGACCAGGCAGGCTTCCGAGCAGGAAGGAGCACCACAGAACAAATCTTCAATCTCAGACTCCTTTGCGAGAAATACCTTCAGCATCAGCAGAATCTGTACCACGTCTTTATAGATTTCAAAAAGGCATGCAGCCTTATGGGCAACTATGAGGAAGTATAACATCAGCTCAAACCTGGTGCAGGTTGTTGGGCACTCTATGACAAATCCACCAGTGCTGTCCTCATCAGTGGTGTCAGAGGAGATTGGTTTCGAACAACAGTTGGAGTCAGACAGGGATATATACTGTCACCTACACATTTCAACATTTTCCTGGAAAGAATCATGGAAGAAGCCTTGCATGACCACAATTGCACTATCAGCATCGGAGGAAGAACAATCACCAACCTTCGCTTCGCAGATGATGTTGATGGTTTAGCAGGAGATGAAAAAGAACTGGCTGACTTGGTTGTGCGCCTCAACACAACCTCCACCGTATATGGTATGGAGACTAGTGCCGAAAAAACCAAACTAATGACAAAACAACATCAATGGCATCAGTGCAGAAATAAAGGTCAGTGGACAGAAGCTGGAAAAAGTCATAAACTTCAGGTACTTGGGATCAGATATCACAGATGAGGGCTTCAAACCAGAACTACTTTGCAGGATTGCCCAGACAACAGCAGCAATAACAAGGTTGAGACCAATATGGAAAGATACCAACATTGCTTTTGGTTCCAAAATAAGGCTGATGCACTCGATTGTCATATCCATCTTTCTGTATGCTTGTGAAACATGGATGCTCACATCAGATCTACAAAGAATGATTCAAACCTTCGATATGAGATGCTACCGCAAGATCTTGGGCATCTCATACATTGACCATGTAACCAATGAAGAAGTCCACAACAGGATCCAATGAGCCATCAGAACCTATGAAGACCTCTTGACCACTGTAAAAAAGTGCAAACTGAAGTGGTACGGTCATGTCTCAAGATCATCTGGACTGGCAAAACAATCTTGCAAGGTACAGTGCGAGGGTGCAGAAGAAGAGGCAGACAGAAAAAGAGGTGGGAAGACAACATTAAGGAGTGGACAGGAATGGGATTTGGAGATTCCTAAAGGGCAGTAGAGAACAGGGAAAGATAGAGAGATTTGGTTGCAAAGTCAGCTGTGGTGCCTCAACAACCTCTTGGGTTATGGGATTGATGATGATGATGATTTTGCAGATGACCTGATCAAAAATGTTGGCACAGAAAACTTTTGGGAGTTCATGTTGATAATAATCTAGATTGGTGCAAGCAATTGAAACACATTTGCTCTGTAGTAAGCTCAAGAATTTATCTTTTACAGAGTGTAAAAAGTTATCTATCACTCAACAGTTGGAAAGTATTCTACATTGCATTGATTCTTCTTATTTTGGACTACTGTTGCACAATGTGGGGAAATACAACTGATACACCAAACTATCCACATGCTTCAAAAAAGGGCAGCAAGAAGTATCCTAAATTTACCATTTGATACGCCATCCAAAATTCAATTCTTGGCTGAAATTTGAATACAGATCAGCCTACCACAAGTCATTATTAATGTTCAAAGTTAAGAATGAATATTGCCATCAATATTTGCATGGTATGTTTCATTTTAATTCCGAAGAACAAGATGAAGGACTAAATTGAGATGAATTACAAATGATCATTGCAAAACACCATTTCCGAAAATAAATACTAATAATCCTTTGCTTACTCCAGTGCTGTTTTATGAAATGAACTTCTCAAAATAATTAAATCAGAAACAAATCTAAATGTGTTTAAAACAAAATTGTACAACCATTATCTTGAAAGGCTGTTGTCATTTGAAATATTGAAATACATGCTCTCCAGTTTACTTTCTTAATGTATGTCATATACACTTTATGCTTTTATACTTAACATATCCCAAGAACCTAATGGTTGATTAGTATATTATGCTGCGATACCTTCATAAAATAAAGTGATTATTATTATTGGATTGTGTAGTCTGAAATAAAGAATTCTTATTTTCTTCTCTTCTTATTATCATTAGTATTATTCTGTACCTTCCATAACAGTGATAAATAATAAAAATCACTATAACTATATTACATGAAATTTCCTTATTGCTGTGGTAATATCCTTTATTGGTTTTGTAATATTTGGAAGCAAATATTCTCATTTGATAATAGTATTTGAGTACTTCTAGATGAGAATTTGGTTAAAATATTTTTACAAATTTCTTCACTTCTCAGTCTAATGAAGACATATTAATAAGGGTCTTTCAATGCAATTTTCAGGAATATTGTTGGAAAATTTGTAGAGATTCTGGCAGAGTCAGCAAAGCAGTGTCTCTCCCCACTTGTTCTGTTTATGGATGGGTTGGACATGATGGAGGAAGTTTACCAGCCTCACAACATGGAATGGTTACCAACAACAATACCATGGGTTAGTACGTGAAGATTCTTTCCCCTCTCACCTGCTGAGAGTGGCAAGACCTATTTATCGCTTGCTTGATGGCATTGTGTATGTTAGGATGAAGCATAATGGATACCCTCATCTTGAGGAGTATCACATGCATCTTAAAAAGTTAGTCTCCTTGATTTACTTTTTTCCCAAACTCCATTGATTTTAGATAAAAACGTTTTTGCTTTAGCACCATTTCTATGAAACGGTTGTTTATGCCACTCTTTAAACAGGTGCTACTCACATTTTTGTCTTGACAACAAGTTTGACGTTATTTGGTTACTCTCTAATGTTATAAAACTTTAGTCCTTTTTAGAATTAGTAAAAGTGAACAGTTAGGAAGTTCAGAATATTCCATTTCTGGCCAGCTTATTATTATTGTTGTTATTGTCTTTGCCGTTATCTCAATAATATAAAATTGGTGTTCACTGATGTGGTGATTTTATAACAGTAATGTTGTGTTTTGTGTTTATTATTTCATATAATGATGAATTCAGGGATGATGTTTAATACCCATGACCAATGCTGAAGATTGGTAAGATCACTTTTGAAAAGGTCTGTTAGATTATTAGTAATTTTTAATTCTTTCTACCCTTATATGCATTTAAACAAAAATGAGGAGAGGAGCTGATGACAAGTAATTTACTAACTTGAACAAAATTATAATCCATGAACACCATGATTTTAAATATTACTTTGCTGCAGTCCATGTAGGAAAAGAAATTGTAAAGTATATCTTTAATAATGTTTAAAGGAAAGTAAGCCTTTGTTCCTTTATTACATTGTGTGTTGTTGCTATTTTGCTCAATTTACCTACTTTGAACTAATTTCACACCAGTTACTTTTATCCCCTACTGAACTTGGCTGTGTTTTAACTTTTACACTAACATAATGTATATGCAGGTCTGTGTCCTAACTCTTACACTAACTTGCATGTATGCAGGTCTGTGTCCTAACTCTTTTATTCACCTACACATATGCACATCTGTGTCCTAACACTTACACTAACTTGCACATATGCAGGTCTGTGTCCTAACTCTTACACTCATCTACATGTATGCAGGTCTGAGCTCTAACTTTTACAATAACCTACATGTATGCAGGTCTGTGTCCTAACTCTTTCAATAGCATACATGTATGAAGGTGTGTTTCCTAACTCTTACACTAAACTATGTGTACAGGTCTGTGCTCTAACGTTTACAATAACCTAGATGTATGCAGACCTGTGCTGAAACTTTTACATATAACCTAGATGTATGCAAACTTATGTTCTGACTCTTACAGTGTCTTACCTGTATGCAGGCTTGAGTCCTAACTCTTACACTGACTTTCATGTATGTAGCCCTGTGTTCTAACTCACATACTGACATATGTAAAGACTTGCACACATGCAGGCCTGTGTTCTAACACAATGACCTACATGTATACAGGGCTGTGTTCTAACTCTTACAGTGACTTGCATGTATGCAGGCCAGTGTTCTAACACAATGACTTGCATATATACACGGTTCTGTTCTGACTCTTACAATGACTTACATGTATGCAGGCCTGTGTTCTAACACAATTACTTACATTTATACAGGCTTGTGTTCTAACACAGTGATGACTTACATGTATGCTGGACTGTGTTCTAAAACAATGACAACAATGACTTACATTTTTGCAGGCCTGTGTTCTAACACAGTGGTGACTTCATGTATGCGGGCCTGTGTTCTAACACAATGACTTACATGTATGCGGGCCTGTCTTCTAACATGACTTACATGTATGCAGACCTGTGTTCTAACACAATGACTTACATTTATGCAGGCCTGTGTTCTAATGCAATGACTTACATGTATGCTGGCCTTTGTTCTACACAATGACTTACATGTATGCGGGCCTGTGTTCTAACACAATGACTTACATGTATGCGGGCCTGTGTTCTAACATGACTTACATGTATGCAGGCCTGTGTTCTAACACAATGAGTTAAATGTATGTGGGCCTGTGTCCTAACACAATGACTTACATTTATGCGGGCCTTTGTTCCAACACAATGACTTACATGTATGTGGACCGTGTTCTAACACAATGACTTACATTTATACAGGCCTGTGTTCTAACACAATGATGACTTACATATATACGGGCCTGTGTTCTAACATAATGACTTACATTTATGCAGTCCTGTGTTCTAACACAATGATGACTTACATGTATGTGGGCCTGTGTTCTAATACAATGACTTACATGTATTTGGGCCTGTGTTCTAACTTAATGACTTACATGTATGCGGGCCTGTGTTCTAACACAATGACTTACATGTATGTGGGCCTTTGTTCTAACACAATGATTTACATGTATGCGGGCCTGTGTTCTAACACAATGACTTACATTTATGCAGACCTCTGAACATCCAGAATCAGGTGCACATATTCAGTAAAACCGATTGACTGTTCAAAGTTCATGAATTGCATGGTTGTTACATTATGTATTGAATATTGGTGTATTATTATGCATAAAAGAGGGCAGTAAACTTTGTTTGGGGGCCTTTTTGACTTTTTTAATAGTTATGAGGTGTGATGTCATTTTTGCATAACACCTGTATGGACATGTTTTGATTTTTTATGCGAGAACTTCATTTCAGTAGTCAGAAGAATAGGAATAATATCATTAGAATAGCTGTTGTGACATACAAAATGTGCCACACTGATGAAAACATTGATTTCCAGAGGTAACATTCTCACTCAGAAGTAGATCACTTTGACCCACTGTTTTTAATTGCAGTGATGATTTTAGTATTTGACCACTGTTTTTAATTGCAATGATGATTTTAGTATTTGACCCACTGTTTTTAATTGCAGTGATGATTTTAGTATTTGACCCACTGTTTTTAATTGCAGTGATGATTTTAGTATTTGACCCACTGTTTTTAATTGCAGTGATGATTTTAGTATTTTCATGTTTGAGTATGAAAGACATGATAGTCATTAGTATTTGACCCACTGTTTTTAATTGCAGTGATGATTTTAGTATTTTCATGTTTGAGTATGAAAGACATGATAGTCATTTTGCTGATGTTTATTTGGTTCTCATGATGTAGATAGAAAGATAGATCCTTTCTTATTAGTTCCATCTGCACTTAACCAAAATTTATGAAACATAATCACTATATATATATATATATATATATATATATATATATATATCTATTGTCCCCTTTCTGAACATGAGACATTAAGTTGAAAAGTAATGATACTCCATATCATGGTAACTTACATTTTATGGTTTGTATTTTCAGAATGTGTTTCTGGTTTTTAACCATTTATGGTTCACACGAATGTTCAGAATGTGGTTCTGGTCTTTAACACTTTATGGTTCACACATTTTCAGAATGTGGTTTTGGTCTTTAACACTTTTAACAATGGTTCACACATTTTCAGATTGTGATTCTGGTCTTTAACACTTTATGGTTCACACATATGTTCAGGATATGGTTCTGCATCACTTATGGTTCATGCATATTTTCAAAATGTGCTGGTCTTTACTTATTACTTCATGATTCACATGTATTTTCAGAATGTGGGTCTGCTTTATACTTACATATTTATGGGAATAATGAATGTGGTTCAGGTTTTTGGTTACCTTTTGTGATTCATATGTATTTGAATGTTTTCTGGTTTTTATGTACATTTTATGGTTGATATGTATTTTCAGAATGTTGTTCTAGTCTTTACTTCATTGGAAGGAGGGAAAATATTCAAGTCTCTTAAGCGTTTGAAGATAGAAGAGATGTGTGTTCCAGCACTGGACATGTGGGACAAGGCAGAAATGGTCCGTAACAGCCTGGCTGTTCACAGGAAAATATTGGATGAATCTCCATTCAACAATCAGGTAATAAGCCTTTTTTTTAACCTTATTCATAATTTCAAAGAGAATTCTTAATGTTGCTTGAACTAAAAATTTGTCCATTTATAATGGATTACATCACCAGTAATTTTTTTTCATTCCTGTTCACTTGTTTCATTGATAGTCAAACTGGCCTTAATGGTTGACCCTTTTATGCATCCGACTATCATAAACAGATAGGTCCTTTTATGTAGTATGTAATTATGGAAATTGTGCCACATGTTAGGAGGCTTCTTTCTGAATTTCCCCAGGTGGGTGCTTAATGTGATAAGATGATATTATTATTAATTTAATATTGTTATGATTTAATATTATTCTGTGATTGTTTTCAGCTGAAGATCCTTTTGTCTAAGAAAGAGGGAAATATGCCACTCTTTCTTAAACTTGCTTGTGAAGAGCTGCGTGTGTTTGGACTTTATGAAAAGGTAAACAAAATCTTGTGAAAATTCCATATCTATATATCTGTATAAAGCAAATAGAAATAAATCTTAAATTCTTCTATATTAATTTTATTCTGAATAAAAATGATTATTGAGATTATAGCTATTTGAGTTAATATTTGGTCTTGAAAAGGAAAAAAGAAAAATGGATTTTTGCCAGTTTGGGCAAGAGGATTTTTTTCTTTTATTTATATTAGGGGTACTACTTTACCATGGACAGATAATTCACATGGACCTATTTCTCCCATCAGTGTTTATGTGTATTCATCTTGGGGGTACTACTTTACCATGGACAGATAATTCACATGGGCCTACTTCTCACAACAGTGTTTATGAGTATTCATCTTGGGGGTACTACTTTACCATGGACAGGTAATTCACATGGACCTACTTCTCACATCAGTGTTTTATATGTATTTATATTGGGGGTTACTACTTTACCATGGACAGATAATTCACATAGACCATGGACCTACTTCTTACATCAGTGTTTATGTGTATTCATCTTGGGGGTACTACTTAACCATGGACAAAAATAATTCACATGGACCTACTTCTCACACTCCAGTGTTTATGTGTATTCATCTTGGGGGTACCACTTTACCATGGACAAATATAATTCACACTGACCTGTTCTCACACCAGTGTTTGTGCATATTCATCTTGTAGGTAATACTTTACCATGGAGAAATATATTTTACATTGACCTGTTCTCACACCAGTGTTTGTGCATATTCATCTTGTAGGTACTACTTTACCATGGACAAATATAATTCACACTGACAAGTTCTCACACCAGTGTTTGTGGGTATTCATCTTGTAGGTACTACTTTTACCATAGACAAATATAATTCACACTGACCTGTTCTCACACCAGTGTTTGTGCATATTCATCTTGTAGGTACTACTTTACCATGGAGAAATATATTTCACACTGACCTGTTCTCACACCAGTGTTTGTGCATATTCATCTGTAGGTACTACTTTACCATGGACAAATATATTTCACATTGACCTGTTCTCACACCAGTGTTTGTGCGTATTCATCTTGTAGGTACTACTTTACCATGGACAAAAATAATTCACACTGTCCTAATTCTTAAACTCCAGTGTTTATGATAAATGTTTGGAATTGGTTCATTTTCTCCAACACTGCTTTATGTAGATGATGAAACTTGTTGAGTATATTAATCTTAGACAGTACTACTCACCAAAGCGAAGTAGGTTAGAGCCACCTATTTTTCTTGCTCAACCAGTTTTGCTCATTTTTAAATTATGCTACAGTGGAGTAGTCAAGACATAACATTCCATGGAATTCTTGTTTGGACATAGTTGAAAGTCTGAAGCATGCATACAAACACAGTAAGCTTGCAGTGACTTAGGTGAAAGTCTGAAGCATGCATACAAACACAGTAGGCATACAGTGACTTTGTTGAAAGTCTGAAGCATGCATACAAACACAGTAGGCATACTGTGACTTTGTTGAAAGTCTGAAGCATGCATACAAACACAGTAGGCATACTGTGACGTTGTTGAAAGTCTGAAGCATGCATGTAAACACAGTAGGCATACTGTGACTTAGTTGAAAGTCTGAAGCATGCATACAAACACAGTAGGCATACAGTGGATGCAATAAGTTGAATAGCTGCAGTTAACTCAGAGCTAAAGCTGCAAGACAGAGTAAGTGTCGGAATGCAATATGTGCTTTATACCATGGGACATAGTCTAATTTTTACACCATGGGACTTAGTCTAGTTTTTACACCATGGGACTTAGTCTAATTTTACACCATGGGACTTAGACAAATTTTTACACCATGGGACTTAGTCAGATTTTTTACACTATGGGACTTAGTCTAATTTTTACACCATGGGACGTAGTCTAATTTTTACACCATGGGACTTAGTCTAGTTTTTACACCATGGGACTTAGTCTAATTTTTACACCATGGGACTTAGTCAGATTTTTTACACCATGGGACTTAGTCTAATTTTTACACCATGGGACTTAGTCTAAGTTTTTAACTTGTCTGACTTGAAATGTTAGTGTTACATATTGTTTAGGTGTATGTTGTACCCAGGTAAATGTAATTGTATTGATAGAGTTTCTTCTGCTAATGATGTACTTGTAGCTGATGATGTCCTTTGTTTTGACAGATGAATAGCAAACTGAAGTCTCTTCCCCACACTGTGCCAATCCTGCTACAGGAGATCCTATCCAGGCTTGAGTCTGACCTTGGGAAGGATATTGTTTCCACAGCTCTTTCCTTACTTGTTTGTGCCAGGGATGGTAAGTTTCAAATGTAATTCATTTGCAAGTTCTTACATTTGATACCACACTCTGTTTATAGCTGATTCATACCACATACTGTATATAGCTCATAAATACCACATACTGTATATAGCTCATTCATACCACATACTTTATATAGCTCATTTATGGCACATGCTGTATATAGCTCATTCATACCACATGCTGTATATAACTCATTCATACCACATACCGTATATAGCTCATTCATACCACATACTGTCTATAGCTCATTCATACCACATGCTGTATATGGCTCATTCATACCACATACTGTATATGGCTCATTCATACCACATACTGTATATAGCTCATTCATACCACATACTGTATATAGTTCATTTGTACCACATACTGTATATAGCACATTCATGCGACATGCTGTATATAGTTCATTCATATCACATGCTGTATATAGCTCATTCATACCACATGCTGTATATAGCTCAATCATACCACATACTGTATATATAGCTCATTCATACCACATACTGTATATAGTTCATTCATACCACATACTGTATATGGCTAATTCATACCACATGCTGTATATAGTTCATTCATACCACATACTGTATATTGCTCATTCATACCACATGCTGTATATAGTTCATTCATACCACATACTGTATATAGCTCATTCATACCACATACTGTATATATAGCTGATTCATACCACATACTGTATATAGCTCATTCATACCACATACTGTATATAGCTCATTCATACTATGTACAGTTTATGGCTCACTTATAATACCACATAGTGTTTATAGCTCACTCCTTTTATTGCTCACTCATATAACATGCTATTTACAGCTCACTTATCCCACGTACTGTTTATGACTTCTATATTGGCATGTGGTTTTGGTAGTGGAAATGGGAAAATATATTTATGGTGTCATCCTGTGACAAAATATTCTGTTAGATTTAAATATGTTCACCATGTGTGTCTTGATTTTCTGAAAAACCACTTCCAACAAAAGGTTAAAATCTGCTACTTAAGGAAATGCTCTTGATTCTACCTCATTTTTCAGTAATGGAAAGTATAGACATTTAGACATGGGCTGGCAACTCAAGCACTGTTATTGTTGTCATTTAATATTTTTTGGCCAAAGTTTAAGAATTACTAGATATATTGGAAACTTTTATTGAAATATATTTCACGTTCTTGTGCAAAGGCCCAAAATAGTATTTTTCTGAGAAAAGTTCTGTCTTGAAAATTCACAAGTGTTTCCACAGTATTATTATTTTATATTTGTTTTTGTATTAGTGTTGATATATCGAAATCAAAAGGAAACTTATCCATGAAATCTTAAAATAAGTATTATTTTCAGTGGAGAAAAATGTCTTAAATTCAGGGTAGAAGGTGTAATTTTATGGACAGATAAACATAAAATGGGCTGGGAGGGGGACTGGTTAAGCTTAAAGAATCAGCAAGCTATGGTTGCCTTAGGGTTTAATGTGAGTCCTTAACTTTTTGATTTTAACATTAAGGATACCACTCTGGTCCATGACACTTTCAGATCTTAAAGGATTCCCAATTGGTCAGAAGAGGAGGTTTCACACATAATACAAATAAACTTCACAGCTGTATTTTTCAAACAATTTCTTGGCACATCTGCAGTATGGAAATGTTATGATTCCTGATTTATTTGCAGTTGAGCAATTAAATAAATAAATCAAGTTTAAATTGCTTCTTCCATATTTTAATGTCATATACCCCATGCAGCATCAAGAGTCTGGCAGATTAAAAGATGAATGTAGAACATAATAGAATTTCTTGGTGCTGCATGTTATATTAATGATGGTACATGTTTTATTACTGGTGGTACATATTATATTAATGGTAGTATGTATTATATTAATGATGGTACATATTATATTAATGTTGGTACATGTTATTTTAATGGTGGCACATGTTACTTTAATGATGGTGCATGTTATATTAATGGTGGTGCATATTATATTAATGATTGTACATGTTCTATTACTGGTGGCACATGTTACATTAATGGTGGTGCATGATTCTATTAATGATGGTACATATTAATGATGGTACATGTTCTATTAATGGTGGTGCATGTTATATTACTAATTTTTGTCAGTGAGAAATTTTAATAACTGAACTTGTGAATCGTGCAAGATTTTATAATGTCATTGACCTTAGCGCTAATGCTGAATGTCAAAATCAATTCCTTAAAGACTGGTGTTCAGAGCTTAGGAATCCTTTGCAAGAAATGAGCATATGGTCCAATTTCTAGCAAGAGTTCCACACCAGGCATGGGCAACCATTCAGGTTTGCAGTTGTCAGAACTGGGTATTCAGTCCAGGACTGAAAAGTGCAAAGCAAGTGCATACTACTTACGGTAGCTAGTCACCTGTCCAGAGACTGAATCTGTAAAGGGTTGTGTTGTATAGAACTATCTGTAAGATGTTTGGTAGCAAACTTGGCCTCATGAAAGTTTATTGATATGTCATGTTGGCAAGAAAACTTCAAATCCATTGATATGTATGTTGCATTTAAATAGTATTGTTCTTTCATTTTGTTTCTGTCATTGACAACAAATAAATAACTTTTTGGCTTTTTGATAGATCTGTACTATTTAGTTTGATATAAATACATTTTATGACTAGAATGTTATTTCATTTATTTAATATAAATTGGAATTATTAAAATTCTCTTTGTGCATGCCTGAGGCTAATAAAGACATTGCTAAGTTTAAGATTGTAAAATTAATTACAAGAAGAGGATTTTCTGCCTAGAGTAGCTATGGAAAGATAAATTTGTCATCAGTTTGGATAAGGATAAAAAACAGTTGAAAAGAGCAAACATCCCATTTATTTCATGTCTAAGAAGGATTTTAAAGTTAGTCAATTTTATATTTTCATTTTTACTTTTGAACCAAAATTTAAGAAACTGTGAATATTTCTTTTGATATTTCCACTGTTAAAAATGACAAATCTCACTGTTATAGGTTTGGAGGTTGGAGAGCTACATGACCTTTTGAGCCTGCACAGCATCATGGGAAGTGAAAGGCCAAAGGTCATGGAGATTGTTAATATGCAGCTGACCCCAGAAAACATGTTACCCTGTGCAGTTTTCTCTTATTTGGAGAGAGCTCTTCATACGTTCCTGAATCCAACAGATGCTTGGTTAGTGACAAACCAGTTTGAAATTACTGAATCCATGAGATGTTTGGTTATTGAAAAACCAGTTTGAAATTACTGAATCCAAAAGATTCTTGGTTATTGAAAAACCAGTTTGAAATTACTGAATCCAAGAGATGCTTGGTTAGTGAAAAACCAGTATAAAATTACTGAATCCAAGAAGTGCTTGGTTAGTGAAAAACCAGTTTGAAAATATTGAATCCAGCAGATGCTTGGTTAGTGAAAAAGCAGTTTGAAATTACTGAATTCAAGAAATTCTTGATTAGTTAAAAACCAGTTTGAAATTACAGATTCCAACAGGTGCTTGGTTAGTGAAAAACCAGTTTGAAATTCTGTTTAAACAGGATAATACATAAGCATTTTAGATGAAAAATTTGTGAAATGAAGCTCATAATTGCTAATTTTTTTAAAGCCTTGGTAACAAGAGATTGAAAACTATTGAACAGGTTTTATGTATTTATTTGAACTGAGCAAAAATAAGATTATATTTATTACATGACCCCCAAATATTTGTTAAATAAAACTGCAAAATAGTGTAATGATATTGACTTTAAGTACATTTGGATGCCATGAAAATTATGAAAATAGTGATATTGACTTTTAATATAGTGCTGTTGACTTGGATGCTTATGACATGAGCAAAATAATGTAGTGGTATTAACTTTTAAGTGTATTTGAATGTCATGAACATTACAAAAATAGTGTAGTAAGATTGACTTCTAATATAGTGGTATTGACTTTTAAGTATATTTGTATGTTATGAACATTACAAAAAAAAATAGTGTAGTGGTATTGATTTTTAATATAGTGGGATTGACTTTTAAGTACTTTTGAATGTTATGAGCATTAAAATGTAATGTAGTGAGTTTGACTTTTAATATAGTAGGATTGACTTTTAAGTATATTTGTATGTTATGAACATTCCAAAAATAGTGTAGTGAGATTGACTTTTAATATAGTGGGATTGAGTTTTAAGTACTTTTGGATTTATTTTATGAACTTCACCAAAATAGTGTAGTGGTATTGACATCTAAAGTACATTTGGATGCCTTGATGACATTTGGATTCCTTGATGACATTTGGATGCCTTGATGACTATCCTCAAGAGAGGCATGTCCACATATTTAAAGATCCAGTAGTGACCCATTTCTTTCTGCACGAGAGGCATGTCCACATTTAAAGATCCAACTAACAATGATCTATCTTCTTTCCACAAGAGAGGCATGTCCACATATTTAAAGATCCCAACAGACAGGAATCCATCTCTTTCCCCATGAGAGGCATATCCACATATTTAAAGATCCAACTAATAATGATCCATCTCTTTCCTCAAGAGAAGCATGTCCACATATTTAAAGATCCCAGCAAACAGGAATTCATCTCTTTCCCCATGAAAGTCATGTCCACATATTTAAAATCCCAACAAAAAGTCATATTCTTAAAAACAACAGAATTGATGTCCTTAAAAATAAATAAACTCACCAGATGCAATTCAGGAATATGTAAAATATATATATATATATATATATATATATATATATATATATATATATATATATATATATATATTTGCCTTGTTGTCTTATAGGAACAGTCGGTTGACACTAGCACATGCAGAAATTAACAATGCTGTAAGACACCGCTATCTCAAGGGAACTGCAGCCATGGAGGAAGAGCTCCTCCTCCACAGACTGCTTGCTGGTAGGCTTCTTACTTTGCAGTGGATCTTAACTTAAGATTCATTTCATACTGAATACAGTCAACTCTTTACAATGACATTCACTGCAACCTGATATTAAGATCCCATCATTAAAGGGAACAAACCTGTTCACTAGTAATTGTTTTCAGATGATAAATGTGCATATTTCCTTCAAATATTGTCCTTTATAGTGATGTTGTCATTCCATTTTATTTTATTTTTTTTAAAGTTTACTGGCAGTGTGATTGAGAACAAGCATGTAGACATTTAATTTCTTGAAAAAGAGTTTTTCATGGATAAAAATATGTACAGGATTTAATTAATATTTTTTATGTTAATATATGTGAAGAATATTTATATTTGTGACAAATTAAGCTGGTTTAACAAGAAAAAGACAGGGACATTAATTCCCCTAAATTACATGCATGATATGTCCAGTAACACATTCATTACTTCTTAAATATGGCAGCACAAAATTAATTTGGTTCTTTTGTATTATATCAGTCATGGAGATCTGACTGTATGATATTGCTCATTCTACCAAGATAAGCGTATTCTGCTGAGAGCTGACTGTATTATATTGGTCATTGTACCAAGAGCAGACTGTGACTGTATTATATTGGTCATTGTACCAAGAGCAGACTGTGACTGTATTATATTGGTCATTGTACCAAGAGCAGACTGTGACTGTTATATTGGTCACTGTACCAAGACCCCAATGTATTATATTGGTCAGTGTAATGAGAGATAACTCAATTATACTGGTCATTGTACAAAAGCTGGTTATTATGTTGGTCATTGTAACGAGCTGATTGTTTTATATTGGTCATTATAACAAGAGATGACTGTATTATATTGTTCATTGTACCAAGAGTTGACTGCATTATATTGGTCATTGTATCAAGAGCAGACTGTGACTGTATTATATTGGTCATTGTACCAAGAGCCCAATGTATTATATTGGTCAGTGTAATGAGATATGACTGTATTATACTGGTCATTGTACCAAAAGCTGGTTAGTAAGTTGGTCATTGTAATGAGCTGATTGTTTTATATTGGTCATTATAACAAGAGATGACTGTATTATATTGTTCATTGTACCATTGTTCATTGGTCAGAGTAATGAGATATGACTGTATTATACTGGTCATTGTACCAAAAGCTGGTTATTATATTGGTCATTGTAATGAGCTGATTGTTTTATATTGGTTATTATAATGAGAGATGACTGTATTATATTGTTCATTGTATCAAGATATACAGCGCATTATATTGGTCATTGTACCAAGAGCCAAATGTATTATATTGGACATTGTAATGAGAGAGGATTGTATTACATGACGCGAACTGAATGTACTCTATTGGTGAATATAGTGAGAGGTCCTGTACAGGATGTTTCACTTCTAATTGAGATGTCATGGACCAGAAGAGCTTATGGGATGGTCTGTTGTCCATTGTCTGCTGTCCAGTGTTGGATGTCTGTCTGTCAGATCACACAAGTTTGTTATTTTTACCCCTCATAAAACTTGGTTGTAAATGAAAACAGTTCTTCTTGCACATCGAAAAGTGGCCATCTTAGAAACTTTTTGCTGCTACTGTTCTTGAATGGATGGTCATATCAACATGGGATTTTCACTTAAAGACATCTTATGATCCCTAGTTGTCACTAAATGAAAATTGTGCTGATTTGATATCCAATATGGCTGTCACAGCAACCATCTAGAAAATCTTGTTTGTGCTACTCCTCCAGAACAGAAATAAATATTGACATGGGGTTTTCTCCTAAAGATTTATGATATCTACTTGGTCCTAAATGAAAATGTTGACATGGGGTTTTCTCCTAAAGACTTATGATATCTACTTGGTCCTAAATGAAAATATTGACATGGGGTTTTCTCCTAAACACTTATGATATCTACTTGGTCCTAAATGAAAATGTTGACATGGGGTTTTCTCCTAAAGACTTATGATATCTACTTGGTCCTAAATGAAAAATATTGACATGGGGGTTTTCTCCTAAAGACTTATGATATCTACTTGGTCCTAAATGAAAATGTTGCTGGTCCTGCTCTTATATGGCTACTACAGTGATCAGCTTGCAGATCTTGTTATTATCACTTTTCCTGAATGAATGGCCATATCATCATGAGATGTTCACTAAAAAACTTCATATAATGTATTGTTGGTCATACATTACAATAGTCCAATATGTAGCCACCTTGAAATTCAAGTTTTAGCTGCTCCTCCTAAAGGGAACATCATTTTCACATGGGGTTTTCATCTAAAGAATTCTTATGGTGTCTGCTTGGTTCTAAATGAAAATATTGCAACCATTGGGGTTATTTTGGAAATATTGTTATCTCTACTCCCAAATGGATGACTGTATCAGAATGGGTTGTCATCTCTACTCCCAAATGTATGACTGTATCAGAATGGGTTGCCATCTCTACTCCCAAATGGATGACTGTATCAGAATGGTTGTCACCAGTAGACTTAATATGATACCTAGTTGGTCCTGAATGAAAATGATGTCAATCATAGATCCAATATGGCTGCCATGGTGGCTGTCGTTAAAATCTTTTTCTCACCTCTCCCCCTGACTTCATGACCATTTTACATGGGATTACCACCAAAAGACTCCTATTGATGTCTACTCTTAAATGATAATGGTGCCAATCTGACATTCAGTATATCCAACACAACAGCTAATTTAAAAATCTTGTTATTGCAACAGTTAGAAGGAAGAAATGGGCTTATTTTGAATTCCAGGAAATTCTTTGCACTCTGCAGAGCATCAGTCCCTTCAAGGGACTCTTGTTTTAAAAAATTCCTGGTATGAAATTTAGTAAAAACTGATATAAGATGTTTTATAGGTAAATACTTTAAATAGTTTGAACCAACTTAAATGGGAACCTAATTTATCATCATGAGTATGCAAAGAGTTAAAGTATGATGACTCTTCTGTTGTGTATCAAAGTAGGGATCTTGCATGCATTGGACATCATTGCAAGACTTGACACAAATGATGCAAATTCTGTTATTGTTGCAGTTGTAACAGTTCTGTCTTTTTGTAATGTCCAATACATTGGAGGATTATGGTAGACTCTATATTTACTTCCAGTGTTACTGTTTTCCAACTGCAGGGATTTTAGCTTTAAACCATTTTGTTCTATATATGCACACTGCTGACTCATTCACAAATGCTCAAGTTTGGCTCACTACTAATAATGCCATTTCACTGGGGAACTCATAAAATATAGAAATAATTGGAAGGAAACAGTGAAATGAATGAATACATATTCATAATTGCTGAAACAATATTTATCAAAGTCAAACATTTTTTCATACAGTTGTGGAATATATTATTAGTAGTTTCTATCCTAACATTTTAAAGTTTATTAAAATAAAACCACTCATTAGAGTACCATGATGTACTGACATGCTGTTTTAAAATAAAACCACTCAATAGAGTACCATGATGTACTGACATGCTGTTTTAAAATAAAACCACTCAGTAGAGGACCATGATGTACTGACATGCTGTTTAAAAATAAAACCACTCAATAGAGTACCATGATGTACTGACATGCTGTTTTAAAATAAAACCACTCAATAGAGTACCATGATGTACTGACATGCTGTTTTAAAATAAAACCACACAATAGAGTACCATGATGTACTGACATGCTGTTTTAAAATAAAACCACTCGATAGAGTACCATGATGTACTGACATGCTGTTTTAAAATAAAACCACTCAGTAGAGTACCATGATGTACTGACATGCTGTTTTAAAATAAAACCTCTCAATAGAGTACCATGATGTACTGATATGCTGTTTAATATAACTCTGTACACAAAATATATTTAATTAGCTGTTACATTTGATCTTTTTTAAAAATGAAATATACTGTTTTTCTTGCAAACTTGTTGCACATAAAGCAGATACAGAAGACATTGTGGATGTGATTTGGATCATATCCAACAAATTAATATGGAAAGATCCAGACTTATCAGTATAAGGAATCTGTCAGCCATTTTTGCCATTTATGAGGGAAATATTCACATTTTAATCCTTATGGCCTTTCTTCACTTCAGTAGTTAATCATGATAGGTGGTGGGGTTGGTGTTTTCAAATGGATTTGTCCTCCCCCATTTAGAACTTTTTTTACACTTTTAGGCAAAATACAAGAATTTCAGCCATTTGAAGTACAATGAGACATCTCTGTTAAACAAATGTGCAGAAAAATCTCCTGCATCTTGCCCTACATCTTGTATGGGTGAAGTATCATATCATCCACTGGGTGAGGTACCATACCGTCCACTGGATGAGGTACCATACCATCCACTGGGTGAGGTACCATATCATCCACTGGGTGAGGTACCATATCATCCACTGGGTGAGGTACCATATCATCCACTGGGTGAGGTACCATACCGTCCACTGGATGAGGTACCATACCAGCCACTGAATTAGCTTACAGCAACATATTCTGTGTAACATGGACACAAATAGGACTATTCACCTGTTTGGCAAAAACAATATAAGCATTTAAGTTAGCTGAACATTCCAAAATCATTTCACATTCTTAGAAACATATCTAAGTGTTGTTATTGACTGTCCTTTAAAGAGATCCTAAAGTTTAGTTTTACCATCCATCTTGGAAGGACCGTAACATGATATCTGTCAAATATTCAGTACTTTGCCTCTTTTAATAAAATAGAAAGCAAATTACAGATTTAATTCCTCAAAACCTTTGAAAACGAATGACATTTTTCTGAAAACATTAAAGTTCATTGCATGGTGGCAGTTGTACAAGTTTGATATGCAATATCCACATTTGTGGTAAAAATTAGCTAATGTTATGGCCCACCCTATAATTATTGGGTTATTGTGTTATAAAATGATGGTATGGGACCATTTCATTGTGTATTATATTGGTCATTGTACCAAGAACTGAGTATATTACATTGGTCATTGTAACAAGAGCTGAGTATATTATATTTGTCAATGTACCAAGAACTGAGTGTATTATATTGTTCATTGTACCAAGAGCTATTGTATTATACTTTTGAGGATGTAACATTCTGAATATTTTAATAAATTAAGGAGTGTCCTGAATTTTATGGGAAGAGAGTTTGTAATATTCAACTTTTCATTTATTCTATGAATAATGAAACTAACTTCTTGTTTATTGATGTTTATTAATCTGCCTTACTGCAATTCAACTTTTATAGATGTATAAACTGTAAAAATAAAATTCATGTTGATATGTCCTTTTATGACTTTGTTTAATTGGTCATTACTTAGCAAATTAAAATTTTAAATCTAGTTTTCAAAAAATACAATATATGGAGATTGTTATCTCTTTTAAATGTAAATATCAGTATAAATGTACATTTTCTTTTCAGTGTTTCTTTAAAGAGCTTCTCTTTTTCACAGTAAGCTATGGTCCTTTTAACACCCTCTTTAATTAATTTTGCCCTTATGCATACCTTTGAGTTCCATGTACTTGCAAAACCATTTTTTTTTGTGTACAGTTTTTTTTTTGTTCATTAGAATCCTTTTTTTGAAGGTTATTTCTACCAGCAAGCAGATCCACACAGAAATGGAAGCTGGAACGGTAAAAACCTACGAGCATTGAAAGAGTTGCCTTACCATCTGGTAAGCCATTGATTATATTTGCAATAAGCTTTTTGTTAATTTCTTAGTTCACACAGAAGAGATTTTAAGTTTTCCCATGAAATAAACTTGTTCAATCAGGGTGTTAATCTTAGGTTTTAGCTATCAAAATATGTCGCTCATTATCACTCTGGAGGCCATATTTCTGGTCCATTTATGATCAGACTCGATAATTTAGCTATTTATTATCAAAAAGTTGGATAATTTTTATTTTGAGCATATTTTATCTTGCATCTGATTGCTGAGCATATTACCACTCTTGAGGCTGTAGTTTTGAAAGGATTTTGATCTGACATGGTGAATAGGCTTACATTATCAAGATCTCAGAGTAATACACAGATCCCTTGTTATAGTGCTCCTGGATAACTCACAAATGTATCATGTGGGGCAGGTGTGGATCACTGATTAGTTCTAGAAAGTCCCAAAACAATTGTTCCCTATTTATTGTTGAAAACAGCAAATTTGTAATGAAAATTTGTAAATTGAAACTTTGATATTTTGCTAATTTTTTTGTTAAAATCACTGGTAAAATTCACAAGCTTTAATAAGAAGTCAAACATTTTGTTAGATTTTCTTGGAAAAATTATTTTCTCAATACACTGTATGCAACAAAATATGTTAAAAAAAGTGCTCAGTGAAAAATATTGGTCAACTCTAGCAGGTGGGAACATTGTAGGAAATAAACACCAGTTAAAACATGTTATGTCAGGTGAAATTCGTGTTGTAATTTTTTAATTTAGTTGTAATCATTATAATTGTAGTATGTTCTCTTCTATTCAGACCTGAAATAAGTCAATTGACTGTCACATTGATACCTGAAGGCAACTCTGGGGGAACCTAATTAAGTGCCAGCTGTGTTTTGTTCTACAACTTGAAGTAGAGTTTATTGCATTGTAAAATTCACTTAAAATAGATTTAATTTGTTTTGTCACATTAATTATGCCTTTTGTATTAGGTACCCCAGGTAGTCGAGTGGTTTAAAGTGCTTGACTTAATTGATCACTGCCATTTCACCTCTGTCCACGTACGCTTGTATCTCAGGCTCTGCAGATGTAGGTATGTGAGAAAGCTTTCTAGTTGCTTCCTATGGGTTGGTGGTTTTTACCAGGGTTTTCCTGGGTTCTTCTTCCACCAGTAGACTGCTCTGGTGGCCTAGTGGTTAGAGCGTCTGCCTTGGATGTGGGAGGTCATCAGTTCAAACCCTGGCCAAGTCAAACCAAAGACTTCTTAAAACAGTACTAACAGCTGCCTCACTTGGCACTCAGCATTAAGAGGTTAGTGTTAGGACTGGTCAACCTGATGTCAGGATATTGTGACAGGTTGGGACATCATGCTACATGTCTCTGGTATGATGCCTCAGTGCTAGACATCACTATAAACTGTCACACTGCATACATCATAGCGATATGACTGAAAAGCTTTTAAGTTACGTTACAAATATAAATCACACACACACACCTCTACCAGTTATACTGGCCACCATGTGTAGCCTGTTGTGTGCTGAAAAATGGCATTAAACCACAACATCAACATCTTTTTATCGACTTGAGGAAGGGAGGTTGGATTGAAAGTTTAGAGGCATGCAAATCAGGTATGTAAATCTTATGTGAGTAAGCTGTTGTGGTCACTACCATGCATCAAATAATTTAATTTGACCAATCACTGTTTTAAGTGTTAAGTACTTAAGGCCATGAATGTATCATGTATTGAGTCATTTCATTTGACCAATCAGACACTGTTTTAAGTGATTAAGACCATGAAAGTATCATGTATCAGTCATTTCATTTGACTAATCAGACACTGTTTTAAGTGATGAAGGCCATGAAAGTATCATGTAACGAGTCATTTCATTTGACCAATCAAACACTGTTTTAAGTGTTATGAAGGCCATGAAAGTATCATGTATCAAGTCATTTCATTTGACCAATCAGACACTGTTCTAAGTGATGAAGGCCATGAAAGTATCATGTATCGAGTCATTTCATTTGACCAGTGAAACACTGTTTTAGTGTTATGTAATGAAGGCCATGAAAAATATCAAGTATCAAGTCATTTCATTTGACCAATCAGACACAGTTTTAAGTGTTATGTAATGAAGGCCATGAAAAATATCATGTATCAAGTCATTTCATTTGACCAATTAAACACTGTTTTAAGTGATTAAGGCCACGAAAGTATCATGTATCAAATCATTTCATTTGACCAAACAGTTTTAAGTGATTAAGACCATGAAAGTATCATATATCGAGTCATTTCATTTGACCAATCACTGTTTTAAGTGTTTAAGGCCATGAAAGTATCATGCATCGAGTCATTTCATTTGACCATTCAAACACTGTTTTAAGTGATTAAGGCCATGAAAGTGTCATGTATCGAGTCATTTTATTTGACCAATCAGACACTGTTTTAAGTGATTAAGACCATGAAAGTTTATTACTCATCAATCATTTGCAGATGTGATCATGGAGTAACGAACCAAGTGAACTTGATATGGAATTAGATGATGTTGTGTACATCTGGTTCATACTCGGGAATAATTTTCTAGACCCAGGCAAACAAAGTGTAAAAAAACATTAATAATGACTCAGAGCTTATGGAATGCCATGGATGTCTTTGGCGATTCCAGTGCTCATATGGGATAAGACAGAATTCATTGTTGGTAGAGGTGCCTGACCTGATGACTTGGTATCAGATACAGTGATACCCTAGTCCTGGAAGTTAAGTCCTAGTACCAGATCATCAGTGATACAGTGATACCCTAGTCCTGGAAATTTAGTCCTAGTACCAGATCATCAGTGATACAGTGATACCCTGCCCTGGAAGGTCAGTCCTAGTACCAGATTATCAGTGATACAGTGATACCCTAGTCCTGGAAGGTCAGTCCTAGTACCAGATCATCAGTGATACAGTGATACCCTAGTCCTGGAAGTTAAATCCTAGTACCAGATCATCAGTGATACAATGATACCCTAGTCCTGGAAGGTTAGTCCTAGTACCAGATCATCAGTGATACAATGATACCCTAGTCCTGGAAGTTCAGTCCTAATACCAGATCATCAGTGATACAGTGATACCCTAGTCCTGGAAATTTAGTCCTAGTACCAGATCATCAGTGATACAGTGATACCCTAGTCCTTTAAGGTCCGTCCTAGTACCAGATCATCAGTGATACAGTGATACCCTAGTCCTGGAAGTTAAGTCCTAGTACCAGATCATCAGTGATACAGTGATACCCTAATCCTGGAAGTTAGGTCCTAGTACCAGATCATCAGTGATACAATGATACCCTAGTCCTGGAAGTTCAGTCCTAGTACCAGATCATCAGTGATACAATGATACCCTAGTCCAGGAAGTTAGGTCCTAGTACCAGATCATCAGTGATACAGTGAACACATAGAGATAATCCCACCATGGCTGAATCCCTGCCCTTCTTCATTGCCCCATGCAACCTGCATCACTAGGTCCATTATTGCTTGTTTTGCAGTAGGATTCACCCCATTCTTCCATGCTTGAAGATTCATTCTTACAAGCACAAGCTTCATTTCTTGACTAGATACTCTCTAGAGAAGGCTCAGCTTGTGTGACCTTTTACATACTCTGTTAATTGCTGCTTCTAAAGTTTCTGCTTGCATTATTAAAGACATAATTCATATAACCACCACAGTCAGGTTGGTTCACTGACCATCAACATTGCTTTTAAAAGCAGCTACAGGATCAAAGTATCAATTACCTTTTGAACCCTTCATCTCAAGGGCATCCACAAGACTCCTATCAAAAGTTCAACTCAACTTTCTGCAAGACACATATGCATGCTTGTACATGAGAGTCACAGCTGGTCACAGATGTTGCAGGCCTGGGAATTTCAGAACCTTCCTAAGCATGTATGGACCTGGAGTTTGAAATGCCACAGCAATATGATCCTTGGATGAGTTGGTTTTGATGTCTGTTTTTTCAGCAGTTTGAATGAATTACTGACCTTCCATTGAGAAACTTGCTGTCAGTTATGCTGACATGTCAGTTACTCATATGGGATTCATGTCTAACAGCAGCTATTCTGACATGTCAGTCTCTCATATGGCATTTGTGTCTAACAGCAGCACAATGCTCATTTTCCATAACAACATTCATTGATCTGTAGCTTGTATAAAGAGATGCCATTCTCCCCATGTCCACTGAAAGACCACTGGAAAGTCATTCTCATTCTGAAACCACTTTCTTCCAACTTCTTTTCCTTAGCCAGATCGAGGTCAGGAAACAGGCCAATAAAGAGGTCAATGGCTAGCAGGTCTAGTGACAAGACATGGGAGATGAGGCTAGCAGGTCTAGTGACAAGACATGGGAGATGACGCTAGCAGGTCTAGTGACGAGACATGAGAGATGAGGCTAGCAGGTCTAGTGACAAGACATGGGAGATGAGGCTAGCAGGTCTAGTGACAAGACATGGGAGATGAGGCTAGCAGGTCTAGTGACGAGACATGGGAGATGAGGCTAGCAGGTCTAGTGACAAGACATGGGAGATGAGGCTAGTAGGTCTAGTGACGAGACATGGGAGATGAGGCTAGTAGGTCTAGTAACAAGACATGGGAGATGAGGCTAGTAGGTCTAGTGACAAGACATGGGAGATGAGGCTCAATTTTGATCCAATCTCTCTCCACTGCAGCCTCCTTATGATAAAAAAAGTATGTCTGGCTCATGCTGCCTGTTTCTGACATACCAGTGAAGGGAAGACTCTAACACTTTATCACAAATAGATGAGACTGCCACAATGACCTGTGGATCTTCAAAATTGTCTCAGCAGGCCTCCAGATCACACACACTGACCTTCCCAAATTGTCCAGGACTCCTGTCACTACAGTATCCTAGGAGGCCAATATAAAGCTGATGTTCTCCAAGAAAAAAACTAGCTCCTTAAGCCAATTGCCAGTTTTGTCTTGTCATAGATTTCTCTCACAACCTATTTATTCAGGTACCACAGTTCACAAGGGAAATGACTGATTGGTTCTCAGTTCCATTCAGAAGGGAGACTTCTTCATCAGCCTAGTATCTTAACACTTTCATACACTGATCTTCCCAGAAATTCCTGAGGTTTGCATTCAGGGACTCACTGGTGTGCCAGTTCATGGCACTCACTTTTGGTGTGCCAGTTCATGGCACTCACTTTTGGTGTGCCAGTTCATGGCACTCACTTTTGGTGTGAATAACAGGACCTTCATCAGAATCATGGATAGAATATGTTATACATCTGAATCTGTGACATCCAACTATCTGGATGACATTCTACAAAAACACCAGATAAGTTATCTTTTGTGTTAAGACATAGAATCCCTTGTTTTGCAACTGCTTCACCATATAATGACCAATCCATTCTCATCCCATCACAAACATTTCATTCAGTAAATATGTATGGAGTTCAAAACCCTCATGAGCTAAGTCAGTCTCCCTCAGAAATGTGCATTGAACAAGCTCTCAGTAGTATCTGCCATTCCCTCAGAGAATCATCAAATTTCAATCCAGGAATTTCTTTGGCTCTAGGGTCTCCGCAGTGCAGCAATGAATCTTCTTGACCTTGCTCACCTGTTCATGAGACTATCCAGATAAAAATATGTTGGTCAGAACAAATCCCCTCTGACCTTCTTGTAACTTTGACCTCTATTATGAATCTGTGCTCTTAAAACAAGTAACAGAAAAGAGTGAAAGACAACAAGCTTTGTAAAATTTAACAAATAATTTATTTCCCTAGAATACAAAGTGAAAATGAGAAGAAAAAAAATTTAGGTATTGTGAATTAAATCCCAAAATAAGACAAGAATTACAGACACAAGTCCTAATAATATAAAGTCGTGAATAAAACTCAGTAAAGGTCCCAAAGAGAGCCAAAACTGAAGCCGATGACATGTCTGTTATAGCTTATAGAGTGCTGATGTGTCAGCAGTCTTTTGTTGAATCACAGTAATATAATTCCAGGTTTGAATATATTATAAATTCCAATGACTGTCTTTATCCAAGAATTTTATCAGAGCACTTTGGTATTTCCAGAGAAAATAATTACTTGAATTCAGTAACTTGAAGAAAATAAAATTCAGCCCAAACTATAGGTTTAACTTGTCCGTGTCTCACAGTATGTCCTAGAAATGTTACACAAGCAAAGCAAAACTCACTGTTAGATAAATTGTCAAATTTGCATCAGTGAGTCTGTAAAAGAATTTCCAAATTGTTGCTAAATGATCTTTCCTGGTGTCATAGATGATGACATCATCAGTGTAAGCATCACAGTTATCTAGACCAGATGTAATCATGTTCATTAAACATCGAAAAGTACTAGGCGAACCTTTCATCCCAAATGGCATCACTTTATGTTGATAAAGTCCATCTGGAGTCATGAATGCTGAAATTTCCTTTGCCCTTTCCGTCAGTGGAATTTGCCAAAATCCTTTCAGAAGGTCAAATTTGGTGGCATACTTTGCATTTCCAATTTTATCAATGCAGTCACTGATTCTTGGTAATGGAAATTAATCTGTTTTAGTCACACTGTTCACCTTTCAATAATCAGTGTACATGCGGAAAGTATTATCACGTTTCGGAACAAGTATACATGGTGAACTCCAATTACTTTTACTCGGCTCTGTAAAATCATTCTCCAGCAAATACTGAATTTTTTCAAATGTTCCTTTTTGAGAGGGTTCATCCTGTATGGGTGTTGTTTCACAGTGTGGAATTAACAATTTCATCATCATAGTAGATTTTATTTGTTCTTGTAGGAGTACCTGGAAAAAAGTCCTCATATTCAAGTAATAACTGTTTTACTTTAGTTTTACTTGTTGCAAATATGAAAGTTTCTTGTCCAGATTATTCAGAATTTCTGAATTTTGAAGATTTGTTACTCCAATGTCAATACAGTCCGATTGCATTCCATAGCTTGAATCCTCTGTGTGGGACAGGTACAACTAAATTAATGGCATGATTAACCTGGCTATCTCTATCCACATACTCCTTTAACATATTTATATGGCAAAGTTGTTTTTGTTTTTGCCTGCCAGGAGTATTTATGATTTAATTGAAATCATTTACTTTCTTTTCAACTGTGTAGGGACCATAATACTTGGCCTGAAGAGGATTTTGTGGTATGAGCATGAGAGCCAGAACTTTATCACCAGGATGAAAACTCCTTTCTATTGTTATTTTTATCATGCCTGAATTTCATTTTTGACAGAGTAGAGTGAAGATTGGTTGTTGCAACTTCACAAGCCTCTGATGACTTATACTTAAATTTGGAAACATAATTGAGAAGATTAATTGTGGTAGCTTCATTAAAAAGAAGTTTCTCTTTTAACAACTTCATTGGGCCACGCACAGTATGTCCCAAAACTAGTTCAAAGGGACTGAATCCTAAAGATTCTTGAACTGATTCCCTAACAGCAAACAGCAGTAAATGAATGCCTTCATCCCAAACTTTACCCGTATCAAAACAATATGACTGAATCATATTTTTCAAAGTTTGATGAAATCTTCCTAAAATCCCTTGTGTCGTCTAACAAGTATTGGTTACCTGACTTGGTCTTAGGTAAGGGACCAACACAATCTAACATTATTCTGCTAAATGGTTCGTCATATGCAGGAATAGGTTTCAGATGAGCCTTAGGTATCTTCTGATTGGGTTTTCCTACCATTTGACAAATGTGACAAGATCTGCAGTGTTTACAAACATCACTTATAATTTTTGGCCAGTAGAAGTTATTCAATATCTTGTGACAAGTCTTATTGATCCCTAAATGACCAGCCAAAGGAGTTTCATGGGCCAGACTAAGAATTTCCTGTCAGTATGATTTCAGAACTACATTTTGATAGTTCACTGACCATTCGTTACTAGCAGGTACCTCAGATGGTCTCCATTTTCTCAATCCATTTTTAATGAAATAACAAACAGGTACTTATGTCGCATCAGTTTCACTAACGGCCCTTTGAAACAAACATGAGATCTCAGGATCTTTTTCCAGTTCAACTACAAGTGATTGTCATTTGTCACCCTGATTAGAATAAAGAGAATGGGTAGTTAAAAGAGGATCACCGTGATCAATACCCTTTGATTGATCCAAACAAGGAATGAAAGTGACCTCATTAAAAGCCTGACCAATACATGTGTCAGCTAAAGGAATACTTTCCTTTTTACTTTGCCATAGCTGCAGTAACTGCACAAGCTGGGTATAAATCAGGGAATTTTTTTCAATAGGATCAACTTTCTGATCCAAACAAGGCCTGTCAGTTACAAGTGGATTAACCACAACCTTATCTCCAGCTAGGTCATTGCCTAGTAATAAATGAATGCCCTCAATAGGTAAAGATGACACTGTTCTGACTGTCATGAGTCCCAAGACTAAGTCTGATGACAAATTTACACAATGGAGAGAAACATTAACAAAGCCGCACTCTACTCTCTGAATAAGAACACTCTCATTTGAAGAAGACTTCTCAGAAAAAGGCAAAGTGTCTGATAATGAAAGACTCTGAGAAGCTCCTGTGTCCCTTAAAATTTTAATACGGATAGGATTGGCTGAATCACCTATTAGTGATATAGAACCCTTCATCATGAATGGTTCATAATTCTCCATAATAAATTCAGACTGGGGTTTATTAGACCCAACAAATGTATTGCTTTCAATATATGACCATGACCTTGACCTTTTAGAAATATGAGCATTTGGAATAGGTCTGTCTTGATTCTGATGCTTATTTTTCAATTTGTAGCAATCAGAAATAATACGTCTTTTCTTCTTGCAATAGGTACATGTAGGAAGAGATAAGGATTTTTGATTAGTCATATCAGAAACTTGGTTTCTAAAAGTTGTGCCAGATTGAGATTTAGAAGCGCTCGCATTAGGCTGAAATATTTTTTTACCAGACGACTGCTAGTGGAAGACTTACTTACAAAAGAAACTTTATGAGCTAAGGAATACTCGTCAGCAGTACAAGCAGCATTTTCTAAAGTTTCGACCTTATGCTCATCAAGATAAATCCTAGTATCACTATGGACACAGTTCATAACTCCTCAACTAATATGAGTTGTCCGAGATTTTTGCAATCTTATTAACCTTTTTAGAAGAGCATCACCTATCAAATTTTCGTGCATTTCCCCATGCAAATTTGACATAGAATTATATCAGAGCACTTTTGTATTTCCAGAGAAGATAATCACTTGAATTCAGTAATTTGAAGAAAATAAAATTCAGCCCAAACTGGTCACAACGCAATGCAACTTGAAAGTGCTAGATGTTAAAGCACGAATGACCAAGTCCTCACAATTACAAGATTATATAGTTCTCTACTTCACCTCATGTCGCAATTAGCATTTTCTAAAAAAAAAAACATTACCTAGTGGAAAATAACCTTGTAGAATGATCTAATGAGCCTTGTTTATTTACAACACAATAACCTGTAAAATTCACTTAGGAAATTCCAATACCCCGACCCAAATAAACATATTTACTCCTTCTTGTTTACCTGAATAATAATCCTGATATTAAGCTTATACACACAGAGAATAATTTAGCTATGTATTGTTGACATAAAATGAAATAAAATATTTTTAAGAAGTCAATCAGGTCAAACAGAAATGAACTCAGTTTTGGACAAGGTCAGGTCCAACATACAATGTTACAATACAATCGCATGTAATGAAATAAAACTATTTTTTAAAACTAACAAACAAACCATTAAATATACATAACACCTCACATACTGTACAAATGCTGCTTCCTACTTATTTCTTCTTGCCACAGCAAGCAGAATCACTGAGATGCATGCCTTGTCGATCAACCCAGACTGCAGTTCTACCCTGATTGTTTGGTTTTGCTCAGGATGGTCCCTGTTTGCATGGGAGCTTATGATGAACATGTCCTTTTTTTTAATTTAATTTTCTTGTACCCTTTATCTCAAGAGCATTGACAGGACCCTATTAGGGCTCTGGAGTGGTACCCAAAGCGAACTGAGCTAATAAGAAATCACACTTTTCTACTCAGGCTATCTCATCTTGTATACAGTGCAATATCTGCTTAGTTTACAATGAGCTAACCCAAGGTCAGATGAATTTCTTATGCATATTAACTCACAAGGTTAGGACTGTTGCCACTAGAAGAGGATTTGAATGCAACTGCTTGCTGACTGACATTATCCAAGCTTTGGGATGGAGAATAGAGGTACCTTACTACAGAAGACCTTTCATGCCAAAGGGTTCAGTTTGACCTAATGGGACATACATCACCAGCACAAAAGGCTGCCTTCGAAGATCATTCAGGAAAAGGCTTCCATCCAGCATCATCCAGCATTATCATAATAACACAAGTTACTAAAGTTCCACTGGATTTGCAGGAGTGGACAATTCTTTTCTTCAGAATGCATCTTTGCATAAACAATGTGCTAACCCTAACTCATACATGATGCAACTCAAAGCTGCTTCACTCACATTTGTTAACTAAAGACAGGGCCTAAGGGGATGTAACTCCATCATCTTCTCTATTTTCATAATGTATTGCAATCTGGTAATTTATATTCGAAAAAAAATTATTTTTGGAGTCAAATATATTTCTTTGATAATACATATGATAATACATACCCATTCATAATAATACTTTTGTAGTAATTGACAATTGATTGGAGTTGGTGCCAGTCCCTCAGACTAGTCAGACTTCCACTTTCTGTTGTTAAGACAAGCCAAAAGATGTAACAAATATCCAGTATAGCTGGGGAAGGCTGGATTTGTGAGGTAGTGAATGTACTTTATATGTATTTTGATTAGGTAAGTATTACTTTTAAAAATGTAATGCATGATTCAGTAGAAAAGACAATAACTTTAGTTTGAATTGATTTTGTTTTAATATCATTGTAAGAAATTCAAAGTTCATTTTTTTCATTTTTTTTTTGTCTTTTGATATAGGCTAGATCTGGAAGTTTCCAGGTGTTGGAGACTGTTCTCTGCAGTATGAGATTTGTCTATGCCAAATGCATGATGGGAATGGCACCAAATCTGATGGAAGACTATCAGCCTCAAGGTAGAATGTTGATTGTACATTTTCATTTTATAATTTGATCCCTCCAAAAATGTCAGTTGCTTGATTGTTTCTTTTTGTTGACAAAGAAACGGGACACCTTTTATGGACAGAGGATACATAAAGAATTGTCTTAAATATTTTTGGACAGGAATTTGTTGAACTTGGAGAGTATTTGGTTTCTAAACTTTTGTGTTTTGAAATAAGTTGAAAAATGTCATTTACTGTGATGACTTTACATTCAATAGGTAAACATTCATGTGGTTTTTGTGAGTAAATTAGACCTGGAATTTAAAGTCACAATTGTTTTCCAAGCTGTCTAATCAGTATTTTGATATTGGAAATTGAAAAGCTGTCTAATCAGTAGTTTGATATTGGAAATTGAAAAGCTGTCTAATCAGTAGTTTGATATTGGAAATTGAAAAGCTGTCTAATCAGTATTTTGATATTGGAAATTGAAAAGCTGTCTAATCAGTAGTTTGATACTGGAATTTGAAAAGCTGTCTAATCAGTAGTTTGATATTGGAATTTGAAAAGCTGTCTAATCAGTAATTTGATATTGGAATTTGAAAAGCTGTCTAATCAGTAATTTGATACTGGAAATTGAAAAGCTGTCTGATCAATATTTTGACATTTGATTTCAAAAGTTTTCTAATCAGTATTTTGATGTTTGTTTTAAAAAGCTGTCTCATCAATATTTTGATGTTGGAATTTGAGAAGCTGTCTAATCAATATTTTTATAATGGAAATTTAAAAGGTGTCTAATCACTATTGGAACTTTAAAAGGTGTCTAGTTATTAATTTTTGATGTTGTCCATCAGCAGCTCAATCAGTCATTAAGGAATTACACATTTTTTAAAATAAAATTCTGTTGGCATGTTAAAGTGCGGTATTGGGAGGTATCATGTAATTGCAGTGACAATGTCTCATAATTTAATAACTTTCATAGATTGCATTTAATGTTATATTTTTCTCACTGATATCTTCTGTTCTCAAACTTTCACTTATTTTTATGATATTATTTTTCAGATGTTGGAAAGAGTTTGGAGAGAGAACAGCTGAAATTTATAATAAAAACTAGAGTGGAGGAGTACAAATCTTTTGTTTCCAGGAACCTTCATATTCTAACCAGGTGAATGTTCCATTTTCATTTTCATCTCAATTCCTCCATATCTTTTCCTTACCTTGTTCAATTTTTTATAGTCTGCCATGACTGTGAATAGGACATCAGCCTTGTCTATCCATCTGTAGGTTGTTTTGCTTTGGGTCAGGATTGTAGCACTCCATATGGATGCAGCTTTGTAATTGCAATCCCATTTCACCATAATTAGGTCACTGTGATACTTTACACCTCCGTGACCTAGGTTAAGTTTTGCATTTGAGTCGATTTCTCAGGCATATGTGCAACAGAGTCAAGCAACTTGGTGTGTTCATTTGTGTGGGTGGGTATAACACCAGCTTTTAATAATTGGATCGCTGTGACTTCCCATACAGTTTCAGTTTAGTGGGCATTGTTGGATGCCAAGTCATGCAATGTTATGGGAGATTCTGGGTGAATACAACAGTGTCATGTCTTTTAAAATTGTTTTATAGAACTTAAGATCATTTATACCAAATTCTGATTGATACATGATGGACTAAAGGATGTTGTATTTTCAAGTGTACACACCCATATATACATTTACTTTATAAAAACATATCATATTTGCCAATGTATACCTCTTTATATGCATTAACTTTACAAAAGTATGTCATATTTTCCAATGTACACATCCATGTATACATTAATGTATACATCCTTGTATACATTAATGTACACACCTTGTGTACATTAACTTTGCAAAAGTATGTCATATTTTGCAATGAACACATCCTTGTATACATTAACTTACACATCCTTGCATATGTGTACTTAATTTTCGGCAGCATCTATCAACTTGTAAGAAACAGCTTTAGGGCTTTTCCATTTATTCATACATGGTACCCAGGGATGGCAGTTTTTAAAAAATACATGCCAGGGTACTTTGATTTCACAGAATTCATATTAAAATGATAAGAAAATTCTAAATTGCATCTATGGGTGAGTACCCCCACTTTAAAAGTGCCTTCCCTGGGTCCCATGTATGTTTTAATGGAACACCCGTAATCTGCCTACACTTACATTTCTGTAAAACATAATATTCTCGTATGTTGAAATTATTTTTGTAGGTTATTGTAAATGCAGTTCATCAGCAAATAAATTAAATTTTAATGCTTCACTAAATGTATTTAACCATTCATTAGAGTTTTTGCAGTTAAAATATTTTTACCAGTTTCCTCAGAGAATTTGCAAAAATAAATTGCCAGTGAACATTTTTTGATTTACAATCATTGATACATTTGTTTATCTTGTTAAACACCAACAATTTTAGCCACCCAGCATTGACATGGCAACAAGCATCCAATGAACCTGCTTCATCTGCGCCAGCATTGGATATGAGAACCATTCTGGGATCCCCAACACTTCAACCAGACCAGAAGTGTTACATGGAGTGGGTCAGTAAACCAGTCCAAGCTGATCCATGTTTCCTCACCATCAGCAATTTGCATGAGGTATGAAGAGTTCTTCAGGATAAGTGAGATTGCAATTAGATCAATGCCTAAACGTTTGGATAATTCAGTATTGATTATTATTATTATTATTATTACCATCATAATCATCATCATCATCATTGTGGTTGCACTTCTTGTAGTTGACTTCATAATTATCTTTCTAGTGGTCATTGTTTCTGTTTCGCATGTTTTACATTGTAGTCTATAATGTGCTGTATATTGTCATTTAAAAAATTTGAACATGAGTACCTTATTTCATGTAATTTTTTGCACATGAAAAAATAATTATTAATTTCATTGTATGAAAAATTATATGTAAAATAAATAATTTTCATTTTGTGGTACTGACCATGTACGAAAAATAAAGGGATCATACCCAAACAAGTTCTACAGAACACATTCTACTCAACAACCCAATGGTACAAACGTACACTATAAATGTATATTTTCTGTCTCATTCTGCTCTCAACTGAAGAATCCAATTACTATAAAAATAGAAGTATTCAAAAAAGACTTTTTTTTTTGTTTTTAGAGAGAGAGAGAGAGAGAGAGAGAGAGAGGGAGAGAGAGTGAGAGAGAGAGAGAGAGAGAGAGAGAGGATAATGTCTCACTGTGCAAACTCGTCCGCATTTAGAGCATACTTCTTTGTAGCTTTTTTGTGTAATGTTGGCAAAATGATTAAGATGGCCTGAACATGCATGGGTATTTGTTGGTAAATTGTACATAACAAATAGACCAACAAGTAGGTCTACGCATTTTTTTCAGTCTGCTGTCAGAAAAAAAAAGAGGAGACCTACTTGTAGGTCTACACAACAATTTCGGTCCATGTTGTCAAGAAACTAAGTGCAACTTGTATTCTTACAGCAACAACCTCATTTTCAAATTACAATAAAAAATAAAAAGAACTTAAAAACTCCTTTTAGTTAATGTGCGCAAGCATGTGTGTGTGAGAGAGAGAAATTCTGTCAGTGTTCAACACCGTAATTTATTCAGGGCAGTTTTTAATTGTAGTTTTTGCAAAGAGATAAAAGACGATTTCAAGTTACAGGACAGTTGTGATAATCCTCATGTATTACGGCACAACTATATTCTATTATCAATGAACACCTCTAAATCAACAATTCATTCTTGTTTTATTATTGTTGTTGTTGTTGTTGTAGGGTTTAACGCCATTTTTCAGCACACGATAGGCTATACATGGCAGCCAGTATTAATGATGGAGGAAGAACCCGGGAAAACCCCGGAAAGAACCACCGACCCACAAGAAGCTACTGGCAAGCTTTCTCACATACCCACATTGGCTGAATCCGAGACTCGAACCCACGCAGACAGAGGTGAAATGGCAGTGATCCGTAACGGATAGCGCTTTAGACCACACGGCCACTCGGGGCCCCTCATTCTTGTTTTAATTACGATATACATTGTTACAATAACCACATGGCTATGCAGTGTTATGGTTATTCCAGTTGAAACCAGATAGAGGGCAAGATTCGAAATACCCATACATGTTCAGGTCAAATCAGTGAGGCTGCGAGTAGGGAAATGAGGCTCTCTTTAGGGAAATGAAAATCTGTCAGTGTGCTATCGAGGCCATTGTCCATACAGCAGATGTTGTAAAGACCAGCGATGATACACATTACTTGTTATTCGAACTCGCCAATAAAGATAACAACAGAGGGGTATATAGTAGAATACATTCGTAACAAAATGTTAATTATATCCAAGTCAAAACAGTACAAGCACTTTAATACAAGATTGTATATATATATGGGTCGATTTAACGGAGTCTGTGACTTTCAAATTGACGATAGAAAATGATATGGTTTTTATAATTTATTTGTGTATGATTATAATGAAACAATATGACTAGTTCATCATTGGTCTGTGGTCTTGTCTTTAGCATGTGCTCAGATATAATTTTTGTTGGGTAAGAAAACATCGCAGGGCTTCCGAACTCATTTTAAAATGCATGTGGTGTTTTGTTATGGTGACGGACTTAAGAAGAACTAATTAACGATAATTAAGGATTATGTTCTGTGAAAGCCTTCATCGCGCTAATAACACCAGTAGATATTGTAATGACAGTATGAGAGCTTATGCATCAATCATTGTATTTCTCAGCATTATTAATTTTTGTAAAAACAAAATGGCAATATGGTATATTCGATCTTTTTTGCAAATGTAAATCTTCTTAGTAGAAATGTTATGTCTGATAATTTAAAGGATTTTTCGAAAAATACAAAGCGATATGTATGAAAAAATATGATACATTTAAATAATTATTAGTTTGTTAACTGGATTGTGTATGAAAAATTAAAGGGTACAAAAAAATTAAATACAGTATGTCACATTAAAAAAGTAATATAGTGATGTTGAATGACAAACAACAGTATACATAAATTTATTAACACAGTAAGGATAAATAAACATTTTTATTTCTTCTATAAATATGTTACCCAATTACAATACCTTAAGAGAACAACTACTTCTCGACTCCAACCCTCCTAGGTAACACTTTTAGCTAACAAGAGCTAAAAGTTACCTACCCACTTAGGTGGCAGTCGGGCAGAGTGATCTCCCCTTGATACAGAGATTGGTGGCAAAATCCAAGAAGCACACTCTCACCACGAGAGACCTCACAAAAGCCAGAATTAACATTGATACAAGTTGGAGTTCTCACTTTTAAAGAAAGTATACTCCATTAATATTTCCAACATTTCTTTTGTTTTTGTTTCTTTGTCGAAAAAGTTCTGCTTTTACAGTTAACCATACTTTGTTGTCTTTGAACATTTAATTGTACTTAGGTACTTACACGTGTAGCCTATGAGACTTCACAATAAGTTTGGGCTGTACTTTATAATTTATGTTCGTGCCAGCCCCTGAGACCTATAGAAAACTCTTAATATATATACACATACAATTCCACAATGGCTGGCTACATACAGGTGAGTTTTTCTGCTAATACATTTAGGATCTGGATGCCATGCTTCAGTGCATTTACCTGTATGGGCCATCCTTGAACCTCTCACAGGTAGTATGGTGAATTATTTTGGTATTTACTCGGACACTTCATAACTTTATTAAATTCATCTACTTTTTCCAGGTAACGTTAATGGCATAGCTCACCACCAACTATTTTGTTCAGTAATAAGATACGTGTGCAGAGCTACAACAGGTTTATGCTCTATTTGTCTTACAGATTAGACCAAGGGTCTCAAACACGTGGCCTGCGGGCTGCACACAGCACTCCAATCCGTATCCAGTGGCCCGCAAAATGATTGGCATCACAGGGTGTCATGAGAGATAACAAATGTGGTGTGGCCCTGGAGCCATCAAAAATGCCCTCGTGGCCCTCAGGGTGGTTTGAGTTTGAGACCCCTGGATTAGACCATTGTTAGCAATACCTTTAAGTCTTGCCTCCTCAGGTTTCCACTCTACATTTCTTAATGACCAGCAAGGAAATGAGCAAAATAAAGCATTCTCTCACTCTGCCACTACATGGACCAGTCATGTCAGACATCCCATAACCCATCCCAATGTTATGACTTGGACAACTTCCTCCCAACAAACTTGGCCTATTTCTGTTTTGACTAACCTAGGCCTGCTACAAGGGATCTTCAGCAACAAAGACCTCAACATATACATGATAAGTTACCAGAAGTCAATTTGTCATCCAGTCTGTCGAACCTGGTGTATACAGGCAATAATGGAGACCAGTCTAACCCACATATGGCCTCACAGCACTCTGTATTTACAATGCAGAGCTTGGTACCTCAACTTCTGACAGATTTCACTTCTCAGTTCTCTCGAACCTTAGTCAGTAGAGCAGACTTTTTAATCGGTGACTGACAGTCTCCACCTGCTCTGCAGGCAACTCGAGAGATGTCAGCTTTGCCTCATGCAAGCAAAGACAATGATGCTTGTTCTCAGGCTCCTTTGTCACTTCTTGACTATACTATTTTTCTTAGAGACTCAGCCATCAGAGTTTCGATTGAAGAAGTTTTCTGCCTGTTACTTCTGGAGTTCTGCCTTCCTCATCCTCCTACCATATCAGCCAATTCAACCAGAGCTCCAGCATCTGTTATCACAAAAAAGGAAGAATCTAACTTCAAAATTATTTCTGCAGTCTGGCAGAACCACAGACATTTTGAACTGTTTACATCGTCAATTACAAGATCCCAACATCAACTGTTTCTTTGTCTCACAAAATGCCTTCCGTCAAGTTTTGATTGGCAGTTCTACTATAGCCACACACCAGTTCTTCTTTTGGACACCTCAACGGATATTGCAGCTTTGGATTGAGTTAACCATACTCCAGTCATACAGTTCAAACATCTTTCAGTGACACTCAACAATTAGTCGGCAGTGTAGTAACCGTGGGCTCTATGCTGGACTTGGTATCAAGTCTATGCTGTTACGAGTCTGTGCTCTTAAAATAAGTAACAGAAAAGAGTGAAAGGCAACAAGCTTTGTAAATTTCTACAAATAATAATGAAAACGAGAAAAAAGAACTTATGGTATTGTGAATTAAATCCCAGAATAATCTAAGAATTACAGACACAAGTCATAGAAATTTAAAGTCCTGAATAAAATTCAGTAGAAGTCCCAAAAAAATCTAAAAAGTGAAAGTGATGATGTGTCTGTGGTAGCTCCTAGAGTGTTGATGTGCCAACAATCTTTTGGTGAATGACAGTAATATAATTCCAGGTTTGAATTCACTATAAATTCCAGTGAATGTCTCTGTCCAAGAATTTTATCAGAGCATTTTGGTATTTCCAGAGAAAATAATCACTTGAATTCAGTAATTTGAAGAACTATATTCCAGCCCAACTGGACACAACATATAATACAACTTGAAAGTGCTAGATCTTAAAGCACAGCTGAAAAAAATCCTTTAAGTAGAAAGAGTATATAGTTCTCTACTTTACCTCAGGTCACAATTTGCATTCTCTAAAAGAAACTAACACCTCATGGAAAGTAACATTCTAGAAAGATCCTGATGTTTACAAATTAAAAAAAAAATGTTAGTTCTTTTTAGAAACCTATTGCTAAAATTAATATAGAGCCTGGATTATGCCAAGTACACTAAGGAAATCCAAAACCTAGGCCCAGACCCAAATAAACATATTTACTTCTTCTGTTAATAATGATCTTGATATTAAGCCCATACACAGAGAGAATATATTTTAGCAATGTATTAGTTGTTTACAAAAAAAGTCAATTCAGGTCAAGCAGAAACTGAACTCAGTTTTGGACAAGGTCAAGTCCAACATACAGTGTTACATTACAGTAGCATATAATGAAATAAAAATATTTTTTAAAAAAAACTAACAAGGCAAATTAAATATACATAACAGCACAATCAAAGATTATCACTCCACAATCGTTGACACCTTTCGTAATCATGCAAGAGAGGATATCAGACAAAACAGAAACTTACCTGACCTCCTCTCCAACTTTGATTATACATGGCCAACAAACATTGGCTTTGTGCCCAAGTAGAACCTATTGTGGGTATAACCTGGTTAAACAAAACTCATCTGAACCATTTTCAGCGACATCTTTGACTCACCTTTCATAAAAGACATGGATTATCATCACATTAACAATGGCAGGCAGTATCAGTGATATACATGCCCTATTAGTGGACCTGAATTACATGCAGTTCTGACAAGACAGGTCAGTTTCACTTTTGATGGTTCCCACTTTCATTGCCAAGAACAGGCTCCTGTCCATGGGAAACCAGACCTTTGTACTGAAATCATTGTCTACTTTTGACACTTCCACTCAAGACCACCTACAAGACACAGTATGAGCTTTGAAGTGGTATCTTAAAAAGACTGAGCAGTTGCACCAAGGGAGATCATACCTGTTGTTACCTTTGAAACAGGGAGAGGACTATATACCAGCACAGACCCTTTCATTTTGGATTAAGTGGGTTAATCATTCTGCATATCGAGAAATAACTCCAACTCAGATGAATTTGTTAATGCATTTTGACTCAAAAGGTCAGAGCAGTTGCCAGAAGCATCACCTTTGACCAGAACTGTTCTTTATCTGATATTATTCATGCTATGGGATGGAGATCTGAGTCCACATTCTCCAGTTTTTACCTCGGAGATCTTTCATCCCAAAGGGCACAACTTGATCTGGTGGGACTTACAGCCAAAGGGGCAACAGGTCACCTTTCCAGGTCATTCAGCAGCTTCATAAAATGTGGCTTCATGACTTTTTTTGGTTATGCAGGAGGGAAAATGTTCCCTTTTTAATGCTGCTCCCCAACAGATGGAGTCTTCTTCAGTCCGATTACCTAGAAGCTGTTTCACATTCCTTAGAGGAACGGAGATCGTATTTCCAGATTAAGCGGATGTACCTCCCTCCACCACTTACTTAATCCCCTAAGGTATTATGATTGGTTAATGTATTTAAAGAGAAACAAATCTTTTGTAGTAAAATGTTTCTTTTTGAATACTTGCCCAGACATAATACACATACACCCTCCCAGCCTCCCTGCAGTTACATCCATGTCGAGTGCATGCTGTATGCTCCAGTAGTAAATGAGATATTCATGGGTTTTGCCGCCATACCCAGTATCAAGTGGAGATCACTCTGCCTAACCTCCACCTAGGTGGGCGGATAACATTTAGCTCTTTTTAGCTACAACTGTTATCTGGGAGGGCTGGATTTATGAAGTAGTAGTAGTTCTCCAAAGGTATTTTGATTGGGTAAGTATTTGAGAAGACACTTATTTAACTAGGAAAAATTTGTTTCTTTGTCAGAACATGACGGTTGTAACAGAAACACATTACACCAATTTGTCCAGTTTCTTCTTCAGATGCATTTGTACCCAATAATGCAGTTACAGTCACAATCCTCAAATTATTCATTTACAATCGCAAACCTCAAGTTATCCAATTACAGTTACAAGGCTCAAATTATGCAGTTAAACTCACAAACCTCTAATTATGCAATTACAATCACAAACCTTAAATTATGCAGTTAAAATCACAAACCTCAAATCATGCAATTACAAATCACAAGCCTCAGGTCATCAAATCACAATCACAACCCTCAAACTATGCAATTACAAATCACAAACCTTAAATTATACAATCACAAACCTCAATTCATGCAATTACAATCACAAATCTCAAATTATCAAATTACAATCTCAACCCTCAAATTGTCCAGTTACAATCACAAACCTCAAAGTATGCAATTACAGTTGCAAGAGGATGTAACCCTGCTGACCTCTTGTCTATTCTCTTAATGAATATGATCAGGTAAGATATTTGAAGATGAAACCAATTTTGTAAGTAAAATATTTTTTGATGATGCACAGGGCAAAAAAGACACTCCTTTCTAGGCCCTCAGTACACTTACATTCCGTGGAAAGCATGCACTTGAGCCTCAGTAGCAACTGACAAACAGTGGGATTTACTGTCAATCCCTTTATACAAGGGGTGACAACTGTTTTGTGACTCATTCACAATAAACAGATGGTTTTGTACACTTTTATTGCAAAAGCAAGCTAAAGTACATCAGTAATGTATTCGTTCACTTTGTGGAGCTGCAATTGCAACGTAGTGGAGGGACTTCTAATCTGATATGATCTGGTTAATATTATCAAAGAAACCTAATTTACTGCAATAATTGGTTTCAGATATAAATTTAGGTGCATTGCAAAGGTTAACAGGGCCATTATTGTCTGCTCCACTTTCATAGCAAGGGAAATAATGTACAAGATTACTTGATTAAAGTCACTTACATAATGTTGTTGTAATAAATATATATTGTCTGATTTTACTTATTATATACTTACAGCCGATGACTTGTGTTGATATATCGCCAGATAACATGTACTTTGCCTGTGGGGGCCTTGATTGTATGGTGTATCTGTATGAACTGGCAACAGGAAAGGCAAGTAATGTTACATTGTTGTATTGCCTTGTATTGCCTTGTATTATCTTTCGGGGCCTTGATTTTATGGTGTATCTGTATGAACTGGCAACAGGAAAGGCAAGTAATGTTGCATTGTTGTATAGCCTTGTATTGTCTTTCGGGGCCTTGAATGTATCGTGTATCTGTAGGAACTGGCTACAGGAAAGGCAAGTAATGTTGTATTTTTGTATTGCCTGTGGGGGCCTTGAATGTATCGTGTATCTGTAGGAACTGGCTACAGGAATGGCAAGTAATGTTGCATTGTTGTATTGCCTTGTATTGCATGTGGGGGCCTTGAATGTATCTTGTATCTGTATGAACTGTCTACAGGAAAGGCAAGTAATGTTGCATTGTTGTATTGCCTTGTATTGCATTGTATTGTCTTTCGGGGCCTTGATTTTATGGTTAATCTGTATGAACTGGCTACAGGAAAGGCAAGTAACGTTGCATTGTTGTATTGCATTGTATTGTCTTTCGGGGCCTTGATTTTATGGTTCATCTGTATGAACTGGCTACAGGAAAGGCAAGTAATGTTGCATTGTTGTATTGCGTTGTATTGCATGTGGGGGCCTTGAATGTATCGTGTATCTGTAGGAACTGGTTACAGGAAAGACAAATAATGTTTTGTTTCATTGCCTGCACTGGTAGATAGAAAAACATGTTTATCACTTAATTTTAAAATAATGATTTTGTATACGGATTTTATGGTAATGTTTTCCGTAGAAATAAATAGATGTCATTTGTAGGCAAGACTCAGTGTTCAGCAGAGCTGTTGACATTAATATCTTAGTGACTGGAGTATGAAAACTGAGTAAAGAATTCATTGGGTGCAACATTATTATCAAAGTGCAGTCAATCAACTTGTCTAAGATGTATGCATTTGGGTAATATTGAATTTTCATCACAGTTTTCATCACTTTCCTATGTTCTGAATTTGGCAGTTTTAGTTTATAATTTTGCAAAGACGTTTTTGAAATGAAACATATGCTCCATAAGCAGAAAAAAAAACAACCCGTTATTTTCTTTGAAAATGCATGCAGCCAACCAGTGTGTTCAGGTAAATTGCTTTGCTTTAAGCTAGCAATTGTATCTTGTAATTAAAATACTTTACATAAATTGCTTTGTTGTTTGCTAGTATTTGTGTCATGCAGTTAAAATAATTTACATAAATTGCTTTGAATCTAGTAACTAAGTTATTAATTGTGTCATACTGGTAGACATTTTTAAATACAAGAATTTCCAATAGGGCTTGATTGAACATTGTTGTGGTTATAATCTTGTTCATTTGATAACCAATTAAGTGAACTGTAATTGGTAATGATATCTTAGTGAAGGTCTAGTTACATGTGTACATTACTTCTCATACAACCAAACAGTGTATTTAATAAATTACCTTGTCAGGTTTACTACATCCATTAACATTGCTAGGAAGGCTAACAAATTTTGTTCTTAAATTTACAACCAATATTTCACTCAGTCTGAATTATTTTATATTCAATTACAGGAGGTGAGAACATACCGAGGGCATGCAGATGTGATTTCAGACATCTGTTTTGCTGGCACTACGAGGCTCTGCAGCACCTCTCTAGATACTACTGTTAGCATCTGGGATGTGCATGTTGGACACAGGTAAGTTGTAACTTATCTAGCACAGTCTGTTTTTACAAATCCAGTGGCAGGCACTGAGTGGCCGAGTTGTCTAAAGCGCTCACTGTTACGGATCACTGCTGTCTCACCTCTGTCTGTGTGGGTTCAAGTCTCGGGCTCAGCCAGTGTGGGTATGTGAGAAAGCTTACCAGTAGCTTCTCGTGGATCGGTGGTTCTTTCCGAGTTTTTTCCAGGTTCTTCCTCTGCCATTGATACTGGCCGCCATGTATAGCCTATCTTGTGCAGAAAAATGGTGTTAAACACTACGACAACAACAACAACAAATCCAATAAAAAATATTCCCCATTAATAATTACTAATTTACCTAACTGTTTTATAAATCAAATTAAAAATGTACCCAGTAAATATAACTGAATTTGCCTAATTGTTTTTTGAATCCATTGATAACTTTTTCCTAATATAATTACTTGGGTACCTAGTTGAAAGATTACCATACTTTTAACTGGTGTTTTACCTGTGATGTTTGATGATAAGTGAAATCTGTCAGGAGTGACCTCTGCCATGCGAGACCTATCCTTTTATCATTTAAATGCAGTGTCATGGGTGTCCTCTACCTTGAGAGACCAAATATCATTTTATCATATAAAATCAGTGTCATGAGTGACCTTTACCATGAGTGACCTATCATTTTATCATATACATGCAGTGTCATGGGTGACCTCTATCATGAGAGACCACCTATCATTTTACCATATAAGTGCAGAGTGATGAGTGACCTCATCTTTGAGCGATCACCTTTCATCATATAAATGCAGTGTCATAAGTGACCTCTGCTATAAATGACCACCTAACAATTCATCATACAAATGCAGTGTCATGACTTACTTCTACTATGAGAGACCACCTATCATTTTATCATATAAATGCAGTGTCATAAGTGACCACATGCAGATTGCAACCAACAATCATGAATTTTAAGCAAAGCATATGCTTTGACATGGCTGTGAATGACCACATCTCAGAAATGTATAAGCACCACTGACCCTTTGCATCCACGACTTCTTGGTATGGTCTGCAGGCAAAGTACAGATTGTTCTAAACAACACTGCTATGAATGATCATATCACAAGAAAAGAAAAAAATACAAATGACTTTTAATTAATAATTTTTGTCCATAACTTGTTAGGAGGGTTTGTTCCAAACAAAAACATAGTTGAGTATGGATGCTGTTCTCCTGAAATCTACAGGTTATGCAGGTAGCATCAAATGCTGCAGACTGTAAACCAGACCCAATTAAACATCATTAATCACCATTGTAGTGCTGAAGTTGTGTAAATCCACAATACAGTTAACAGTGCTTTCTTCAGAGGGAGCAATTATGGATATACAAAGTTAATTCAGAGTTTTGTAGAGTTTCTTTATCATATGTGAAAAGTTGCACCTGCCAATATTGTCAAAATGAGAAATCTTCCATATGTCTTCACTATAGCATTGAAGTACATCATTTGTCTTTGAAGTCAGTCCACGATGCCTTGGATGAATGAGATCTTGTCTTCATCCTTAATAACTGATTACCTTTTTCTTGATTTAATGGTCATTATAAAAGGTTGATGTTGACTGTTGGGTTTATTTAATGCTATGAAAACCTGCACACCAAACTGTTTTCTGTTAACCATAATGCAGCTGGTTACATGCCCCATTGTTATGTATTATGGGGGTAATCTCTTTGTCATAAGTGAATTAAGCGTTTGGCTTTTGTCTATAAATAAATCTATTTTGTTTCTGAAAGAGTTAATTCTGTCTTTTAATTTAATTAATTGGTTTAATTATATATATATATATATATATATATATATATATATATATATATATATATATATATATATATATACATAATACAAATAATACTGTCATACAGGTTGGAGAATTTTTAATTCCTACTCTACGGAGATTTGAACCCAGGTCCACGGGTAAATAGCACCCATCGCCTTGCCTGCTGACATCAGCTTATATTCCATCATGACTAAGCACACATCACCATAAAATGATGCTACTAAATCGGTGTTATATGCACTTGTGTGTAGCAGACACACTTGCATGACAACCCAGTAATTAATTCTCATCTATCTACACAGTTATTCCAGATTCCTATGAATATAGGATATATATAGGATTAATTATAGAGAATTATAAATACACACCAGACAGAACGGAAAGTGCTATCCCTGGATTCTATAGGAGAATGGTTGATTAAGTAGCATCATTTTTTTGGTCATGATGGAATATGGACCAGTGTGTGCAGGCAAGGCGATGAGTGCCATTTACCCATGGACCTGGGTTCCAATCTCCATAGAGTATGAATTAAAAATTCTCTAACCTGATAATGATAGTATTATTTGTATTAAATATTGATTCTGCCTACTATTATCAAGCATTCTCCTATAGAATCCAAGGATAGTACTATCCATTCCGTCTGGTGTATATTTATAGTTCTCTCTTTCTCATGGGGCCCAAGTGGCCGAGTGTCTAAAGCGCCCACTGTTATGGATCACTGCCATCTCACCTCTGTCTGCATGGGTTCGAGTCTCGTGCTTGGCAAGTGTGGGTACGTGAAAAAGCTTGCCAGTAGCTCCCTGTGTGTCGGTGGTTCTTTCTGGGGTTTTCCCGGGTTCTTCCTTCACCATTTATTCTGGCCGCCATGTATAGCCTATATTGTGCTGAAAAATGGCATTAAACCCTATAACAACAATAGCAACAACTCTCTCTCTCTCTCTCTAGATATATATATATATATATATATATATATATATATATATATATCTATATATATCATATAGTGAAAAACAGTCCTTTCAAGCACACAGGATCCAGCAAGGGGTCACATGTGTCAGGGATTGATTAACGTAAATGCAATAAACTGACAACGAACAGTGCAAAACTAGTATCTAACTAGCCTGAGTGCTTTTGGCTCTTAATGAGTCTCTTTCAAAGGCAAATACAAAACATAGAGAAGACAAACAAATCAAACAGAAAAAGCATTGTGTTTGCAAAATTTTACATGATTGTTTCTACAGGAATGAAACCTTTAAATTTGTTATGTTTCAATAAGTGTTATATCATTGAAAGTGTGGCCATGGGAGGAGAAGTGCAGGCTGATAGGATACCATTTATCCTGACTTACCATCCAGACATCCCCAAAGTAGGTGAAATCATCGGGATACACTGGGCCATCAAGGTATCGTGTGACGCACTATAGTTAATCCTCCTAAACAAACCTCTAGTAGCCTACCGGAGACCAAGATACCTCATGCACATCCTAGTCAGGGCAAAACTAACGCCAATCACTAACCAAGACCACCCTAGTAAATCTGGCCCCTGTGGCGATAAAAGGTGCAAAACCTGTCAATATATGATAAAGACCAGGACATTTTCTAGCATAGTGACTAGAGAAAAACCAAACATACATGGTCCAAACAAAACGTGCAAAACTGAGAATGTAATTTGTCTCATCACATGTAAGATTTGTAGCCTTTAGTATGTCGGGAAAACTGAAAAGCTACACAAAAGGATCAACCTTCATAGATCTGATTGGATGACAAAGAAGCTGTACAGAAGCCCAGCCATAGAACCCTTCTCCTCCCATGGCCACACTTTCAGTGATATAACACTTATTGCAATTGCTCACAACCCCAACTGGAATTCCGAAACCAGGAAAGAAGAGGAATCTTGCTGGATATGCCACCTTAAAACACTGAAAGCAAGCAGTTTAAACCAAGAAGACTAGAAACAGACAGCCATGCACAAATAAAATTATCTTTTTGCAGCTGACACATTTTCTTCTAAATAATCCTAAAAATTTGCTTATTAGTCACCCGGTAGCCTATAATTACTACTGTAACAATGAAATATCTGGGATATAATTTGCACTTACATAAATTTACATAAAATAACATATGTCATTATGGCTGATTGATTTCTAGGTCAGTATAAAATATTTTCCAGCATCTGCAACAGGTTGAAGTAAACTAGTTGAAACATAATAAATTTAAAGGTTTCATTCCTGTAGAAATAGTCATGTAAAGTTTTAATAATAATAATAATAATAATAATAATACTAATAATAATTATGACTTTATTTAAAGAGAGTAGCACAATTAGCTAAGAACTAATCTACCTTACAAGCACAATGCTTTTTCTGTTTTATTTGTTTGTCTTGTCTATGTTTTATATTTGCCTTTGAAAAAGACTCCTTAAGAGTTGAAAGTGCTCAGGTTAGTTAGATACTAGTTTTGCACTGTTCATTGTCAGTTTATTGTATATATCCCCAGAGCCTGATCAAAACTGCTACAGTTCAGTTCATTCACTGACTAATTTAGTGTTGTTAAAGTTTGCTACAGTTTTTAAACTACATTTAAACTAACTCTGAAATTTATAGAATGTGAAATTAAGTTATGAAAAGGATTATTAAATATTACCTTAGTACATGTGACTGTTTTATTATAGATGTATATCTTTATTGCTATGTGAAACTGTTTTTGAGATAAAATAAATGTAGTATTTTAATAAGAACTATCAATAAATCGTTTGTTTGGGGGTTTTTTTCCTTCTTAAATGCTGTTGAATTTCAGTCTTGAAATGTTGTCATTTGGCACAAACATTTTACAAGAGACAACAGGTCTGAAGAGACTGTTTTTTTTGCCAGAAAAAATGATCTCTCAAGACAGGTTTCACTATATTTCCATTTTGAGAAATGAATTTGGTTATATTTATAAGAACCAAAAACTAATGCATGAAGTTTTATATACACTATCATGCACTAATGACAATATAAGAAATCGTTTCCTGTCACTAAAGGCCCACTTTTAGTTGACACTTCATAAAGATTTGACAATATAAGAACTACCGTATTTACAATATATATTAGGACACAATAAAATTATTATTTTTTTTTCCTGTCCCAGAACTTATTTTGAAACTTTTTTCACCAAGGTCATATGTCCCAAGACTTAAGAAACGAAATAAATTTGTATTGGATTTGCCCCCTCCCCCCACTGCACATTGCAGTAATATAGATAAACAAAACACTTATTTGATAATAAAATGAAAGAAACTAACCTTGTATTGTTATCATTTATTCCTTTTTTTCATCATGAGTATTACAGAATAAAACGTATCAATGAACTCCGTATGACTAGTAGGCTTCAGTATTGTAGTGTGTATCGCTTATGTCCGATAACGCACGACACATTGTTCATTGACATGAACATTGAGAAACAAATTGTGTTTGGTTGTACTCAGAGGTTTGAATATGTTATCTGACTGAAAACTGGATCAAGCAAAATCTCAAATGAGGGAAATAATCAACTGATCGCTTGAAGACAACTGCCATTCATGCATGACACAGTGTTAGGTGCAAAATAGCCAAGGCTGAATTATATCCAGGTCAGCTATATGACAGTGTCTCGTAAATACAAATCATTATTTGAAAATACATTCACTTGAGTGCAAGTGACAATCTTTTCGCTAGCATGTGTTACCAAAAGTATCATTAAAGCAAGTTATTGCTGTGTATACTATTTACCTGCAGAATGCCCGTTTGTATTATAACTACAGATGCCAAGCAAGTAGAAGCACATGTGGTGAATAAACACAGCTGGCAGCAAGCAGTAAACTCATTGTTTGTGCTTACTGACAGGACAACAAAGACAAAGATGATTTTTATTACAAATGAAGCTGACTTTGAATACTTTGAAGCTGGTTTGTTTGTTTTTTGGGGGTTTTTTTTGTGGTTTCTTTAAAGGATATCAAAACAAGGGTTATTTTATTACAAAGTAGGCTGACCTCCAAAATTGATTTTGAATAGTTTGAAGCTGTCTTTTTTTATTTCTTATTTTCTTTTTAAAGGATATCAGATGCAATGGTTATTTTATTACAAATTAAGCTGACTTGGATTTTTTTCAGTGTGCCGATTTTGTTTTTTTTTTTTTCTTCATTTATTTTGACTATACAAGGATGACAGGGATAAGGAAGCTAATTTTGTTTCCTTGTCACTGGTATTCATGGGAATTTTGAAAATAAATTGAAACAATGGAACAAATTTTAAAGTGAAACAATATAATGCTTCATGCATGGACATTGACGACCCAGCATTGCCCAGAAAATTTGGAGAAAAATAAAATCATTTGATGAATTCGTGAAGGCCAGAAGAGAAGATGATTTCGCCGACAATATGATCATTAACATGGATGAAATTCATGTGTACTTTCATCTCATTCCTGGATGGACTGACGATAAGATGGGGGTAAAAGTGTGAGAATTAGCATGACTGGTGCAGATTTTAAAAAATCTGACTTTAGACCTTGTAGTTTCCGCTTCAATTGATGTGTGCCCCTAACAATAATTATTCATGGAATGAGAAAGCTAAATAAAATATTCGTGCACAGAAAGAATGGATCGTACGTGTGCATGAGAAGGGTTGTGTTGATGAGATGATGCTGCAGTGGATTAAAGAGTTTTATCTCAAGTACACAGTTTTATATTTTTAAAATAAAATTTCAGTTAGAGTGCATTTTCCGACGTGTATTTTTTGAATGATTTAATAGGTGTCCTACAACTTACAACTCTAAAAGACGATGTGGCAAGAAGGTTTACTTTAAATTGACACTACATAAAGATGTGATAATATAAGAGATTGTTTCCTGGCAAGAAGGTTTACTTTAAATTGACACTACAGAAAGGTGTGATAATATAAGAGATTGTTTTCTGGCAAGAAGGTTTACTTTAAACTGACGCTACATGAAGATGTGATAATATAAGAGATTGTTTCCTGGCAAGAAGGTTTACTTTAAATTGACACTACAGAAAGGTGTGATAATATAAGAGATTGTTTCCTGGCAAGAAGATTTATTTTAAATTGACACTACATGAAGATGTGATAATATAAGTTTCCTGGCAAGAAGGTTTGTTTTAAATTGACACTACATGAAGATGTGATAATATAAGAGATTGTTTCCTGGCAAGAAGCTTTACTTTAAATTGACACTACAGAAAGGTGTGATAATATAAGAGATTGTTTCCTGGCAAGAAGGTTTACTTTAAATTGACACTACAGAAAGGTGTGGTAATATAAGAGATTGTTTCCTGGCAAGAAGGTTTATTTTAAATTGACACTATATGATGTGATAATATAAGGGATTGTTTCCTGGCCAGAAGGTTTACTTTAAAATGACACTACGTAAAGATGTGATAATATAAGAGATTGTTTCCTGGCAAGAAGGTTTATTTTAAATTGACACTACATGAAGATGTGATAATATAAGAGATTGTTCCCTGGCAAGAAGTTTTACTTTAAATTGACACTACATGAAGATGTGATAATATAAGAGATTGTTCCCTGGCAAGAAGGTTTACTTTAAATTGACACTACATGAAGATGTGATAATATAAGAGATTGTTTCCTGGCAAGAAGGTTTATTTTAAATTGACACTACATGAAGATGTGATAATATAAGTTTCCTGGCAAGGAGGTTTATTTTAAATTGACACTACATGAAGATGTGATAATATAAGTTTCCTGGCAAGGAGGTTTATTTTAAATTGACACTACATGAAGATGTGATAATATAAGAGATTGTTCCCTGGCAAGAAGGTTTACTTTAAATTGACACTACAGAAAGGTGTGATAATATCAGAGACTGTTTCCTGGCAAGGTTTACTCTAAATTGACACAACAGAAAGGTGTGATAATATAAGAGATTGTTTCCTGGCAAGAAGGTTTACTTTGAATTGACACTACAGAAAGATGTGATAATATAAGAGATTGTTTCCTGGCAAGAAGGTTTACTTTAAATTGACACTACAGAAAGGTGTGATAATATAAGAGATTGTTTCCTGGCAAGGAGGTTTATTTTAAATTGACACTACATGAAGATGTGATAATATAACAGATTTTTTCCTGGCAAGAAGCTTTACTTTAAATTGACGCTACATAAAGATGTGATAATATAAGAGATTGTTTCCTGGCAAGAAGGTTTACTTTAAATTGACACTACATGAAGATGTGATAATATAAGAGATTGTTTCCTGGCAAGAAGGTTTATTTTAAATTGACACTACATGAAGATGTGATAATATAAGTTTCCTGGCAAGAAGGTTTATTTTAAATTGACACTACATGAAGATGTGATAATATAAGAGATTGTTCCTTGGCAAGAAGGTTTACTTTAAATTGACATTATAGAAAGGTGTGATAATATAAGAGACTGTTTCCTGGCAAGGTTTACTCTAAATTGACACAACAGAAAGGTGTGATAATATAAGGGATTGTTTCCTGGCCAGAAGGTTTACTTTAAATTTCATGTTGAGATATCATTAAAATATTATCTAATATTTCCTTAGGTTGCATGTTCTAAAGGGTCACCAGAGAAGAGTGAATTCCTGTGCATCAGACATATCAGGAAAACTTTTGGTGACTGGGTCCTGGGATTGTACAGCAAAGGTGTGGAGTGTGGACAAAGGGGAACAACTATGCTTCTTCAGAGTGGGAAGGTAGGAGCAAATAGGTACCACCACATGCTAATTATAATCATAACACAACACCTCCATCTACAGCAGTATGTTAGTCCCTATACATCTAACCTACCTTGCTCTTGTCAGTACACTGATGTACAATGCAGTTACTGATGAGTCCATCACATGCTTGAATTGTGTGATGTTATATGGAGCTATTCATATGGACCTTGTTAACAAAGTACTTTTGTACTCCACTGAATGTCTTACATAATTTACATGGAAAGTAAAAACTGCTCTAGCTCCTGAAGTGAGTCATGTCCCACCCACTCCAATTTTTGACAACATCTTAAGACTTAAAGTAATAGTTTACATAGCAGAATACATATAAAACATTTAACCACATGGCCAACTTGTTCAGATTGCATTTTGCTCAGCATAAAAATTGAATGATTTACCATATTCATCATTACTTAAAGCTTCATTAGCTTGAGTTCGGGGTTGTGATGGGGTGGTTCTGTTTTGTTTTTTTTCAAAGATGTGTGATTGTCACATGGATCTTCAAAATTTTGGTGTCTGCAGAGACCATGAAATGTACAAACAATTGGAACCCCATAAAAGGTAGTACATTAACAGTATGTGACAAGCAGACATTTTAAACTAGTTTTCTGCAGTGCATAAAGTCCTTTGTATCAGTGCATGAAGTCCCATGTATCACTGCATGAAAAGTCCTATGAATCAGTGCTTGAAGTTATATGTATCATTGCATGAAGTTCTGTGTATCAGTACATGATGTTATATGTATCAGTGCTTGAAGTCCAGTGTATCGGTACATGAAGTTCTCTGTATCGGCACTTGAATATATGTGTATCAGTGCATGAAGTTATATTATCAGTGCATGAAGTTGTATGTGGTATTGCATGAAGCCCAATGTATCTGTGCATGAAGTTCTGTGTATCGGTGCTTGAAGTCCTATGTATTGGTGCATGAAGTTCTGTGTATCAGTGCTTGAAGTCCTATGTATCAGCACATGACGTTCTGTGTATCAGTGCATGAAGTCCTATGTATCAGTGTATGCAGTACTAGCTATCAGTGCATGATGTTGTATTTATAAGTTGCGAACTTTTCTTTACTGATGTAATGAGTAGGCTTTGATTTTTAGAAACATTTATGGCTTAGAATTTCCAGCACTTTTTTATAATGGAATGCTTTGTCTGCACTCCAAATTGAATTATATGCATCTTGCTTCTTTTTCCAATAGCCCTGTGAACTGTGTATCGTTCCACCCTGAGGGACAGTTGATAGTGACTGGAAGCTGGGACAGCAGCCTCAGAATCTGGGATGTCCTTAATCGCACTAGGAAAGCTGTAGGTTAAACCGTATGGTGTTTCTAATATATCAGAATAATGCGTTAAATAAATGTGCAAATGTTTTCTACAGCATACAGTTGGGCAAACATTTTCTACAACATACAGTTGGGATTGATAATCTAACTCATCCTCTTGTGATTTAAATCATTAGATTAACCCAAATATGCCACCATTGCAGAAATATAACAAACTTTAAAATGACTTCTTTTCAGAAAATGCTCAACAGAATTTGACAAATTTGACTGAAAGCATCCCAGTTTCAAAATTTTACAAGTGATTCTAATCCCATTTCAGATATGATCATCATTACAAGGTAGTGTGTGTGTGTGTGTGTGTGTGTGTGTGTGTGTGTGTGTGTGTGTGTGTGTGTGTGTGTGTGTGTGTGTGTGATTTGGATTTTAACGTAGCATTAACAATTTTTGAGTCATATTGCTACAATGTCTGCAGTGTGGCAGTTTATAGTGATGTCTAGCACTGAAGCATCATGCCACAGACATGTAGCATGAAGTCCCACCCAGTCACAGTATCCTGACACCAGGCTGACCAGTCCCAACACTAACTTCTTAATGCTGAGCGCCAAGCGAGGTAGCTGTTAGCACCATTTTTATAAGTCTTGGATATGACTTGGCCAAGGTTCAAACCCGCGACGTCCTGCATCTGAGGCGGATGATCTAACCACTTTGGCCACCGGAGTGGTCATTATAAGGTAGAAAACAGTTTAAAGAACTAACTCAAAAAGCTGTTCAAAAGAATTTGACAAGTTTTGACTGGAAGCATGGTATCCATTTAATATTGATGACTTTTGATGCCATCAGATATTAATGCAGATATAAATATTTAAATCTTGAAACCGTTATTTTCATAATATCTTCATTTAGCAGCATTGGAAGAAATTTCTATAGAAAGGATCCTTCAGACAGCCACGTGAGGGATCTTGGGACCCACTTGAGTTTCTTATTGAGTGATGGGATTATTATGATTTTACCAAATTTGGGGTTCATCTTTGTGTTGATTGTGATCTTTGTTGGTTTTCATTGTTAGAATTCTATGTTTTATAGAGGCGTGGCCACTAATAGACATGTCCACTTATCTGCACACTGAGTTAGGGTCATGCAGACCAAAACAAGGATAATTAACAGCTCTAGATGAAATGACAGTTATTACTAAATCATGATGATCAATAATGTATTCCAGGTTCTGCGTGGGCACAAGTCCTCAGTCAGAGATGTAGCATACTCCCCATCAGGACGCCATATTGCCTCTGCTGCTCTTGATGGCGATGTGAAACTGTGGGCTGCACAGACCGGTGCACAGGTTTGTATCTTGTTGATCAGTAGACATTAAAACATGTGGATTTTGCAGTGTCTTGCCTGGTAAAGGAGTTTTGGCTGTAGTCATATGTTATGTGATGAGTTTATGTGATGACCTTGCATCTGTTGTTTGGTGACTCATCCTCTATTGTCTGTCATCCCTTAAGACAGATTTGTTGTGTTCTGGTGACTTGTCATCTGTTGTCCATCAAACTGTAGCACACATTTGTTGTTGTTACTTCACTTCATCTATTGAGAGGATTGTTACCAAACTTTACAGACATGTTCATCCCATGATTTTGTTGGTCCTAAATGAAAATGGTGCCCCTTGGACTTCAAATATGGCCACTATGGCAGCCATTTTGAAAATCTTATAGTCATATTGACATGAAGTTTTCACTTAAAGACTTATTATGTTTTATATATATATATATATATATATATATATATATATATATATATATATATATATATATGTATAGTCCTAAATGAAAATGGAGCCAATCTGACCTCCAGTATGACTCCTATGATAGCCATTTTGAAAATCTTATCGCTCCTCTTTCTGCATGAATGGTCACGTTGACCTGTGGTTTTCATTAAAATAGTTCAAGTGATATCAAGTAAATCATAAATAAAAATGGTGCTTTTCTGACCTCCAGTTTGGTCAACATCATAGCCATCTTGAAAATCTTGTTACAGTTTTTGTTCCTGGGTGGATGGTATTATTGACACGGTGTTTTCATGAAATGACTAACTATGTACCTACCAGTGTTGCATCCAGGAATTTACAAGAAAGTGTGAACACCCCTGGTGCCCTCTTCCATCCTCCTAAGTGGTATTGATTGGGGTGGGACGAGGTGCTTACTTATCAGATTGCTACTATTTTTCCTAACTTGCCATTTGATGGGGTTATATGTCTCCTTTATTTCACTGGCAGTACATTAATGTATACATCCTGAAATTTGTGTTCCCTGGCTGTAAAGGGATTTTACTTTCTTAATCTGGTATGCAGATTGCATGTCATGCCACGTTTTTATGTTCAGTTTCTAGCATGAACATTTTTTGATCCATGCTAATTGACACTTTGGTTTGTTTTTGCCGGGTAATGACCCTTGGTGTCATCAGTAAGAGGAACAGTATCTCCACATCATCTGCTGTGAACATCATCTCTGCATCATCTGCCATGTTCATCTGCTTCAGCATCAGTTCCCATATCATCATTTCAAATTCTATGTGAGCATTTATGTCATCCCTATTGTCAGTACTCCACTGGAAAAAATCAGTCATCTGCTTCTTTGAATGAATAATAAAACTTGATAACTGCTAATTACAAACAACTACTGATGTGTTCCAGATATGGCAGCAATTTAACTATTCCTCTAGACACAATACTATATGTGTTATGGATCACTGCCATCTCACCTCTGTCTGTGCGTGTTTGAGTCTTGGGTTCGGCCAATGTGGGTATGTGAGAAAGCTTGCCAATAGCTTCTCGCGGGTTGGTGGTTCTTTCCTGGGTTTTCCCAGGTTTTTATTCCACCATTTGTACTGGCTGCCATGTATAGCCTATCTTGTGCTGAAAAAGGGCAGTAAACCCTACAACAACAACAATTATATGCATGTGTATTATCTAGTTTCTGGGGAAATCCAGTTCTAAATACAAACCTTGCAGGATGGTACTAGCTTGTGGAAGGAGACTGTGCTATTTTTAGTTGCAAAAGATGAATTTATGTCTAACATCTTGTTACTGCATTACTTCTTAGAAAATACACCCAAAAAAGTGTCAGTATACTTATTTTTTATTTTCATCAAGCGTCAATAAGCAGCATGTGAGGCATTGGTTATGGTGAATGATTTTCATTTCTGATTAACATGTCTGTCAAAATTCTGGGTATTTCAAGGTTACCCCTGATGGGAAGCACTGTAAAAAGAATGTCCTATTACCACGACAATTGAGAAATACAGTGACTGATGGTAGTTTAATATGCTAATTAAAAACACAAATTAGGGAAATGATATTAGAGGCAACACATGTAATAAAATTTTCTAAATTAAATTCATAATTTATTTAAGAATTTTGTATGCCTGTGTTGTAGTAGATCCATTAAATAATCATAATTTATGACATTCTTATATTATATTACATAGCATATTTGTAATTAATCCCTCCCCCCAACTTTTGTATGCCACATGTCTAGAGAGTACTGTATATGAATTTGAAGGGATGCCAGGGTTTATTAACTTTCCTTTATTCTACTGATACAAGAACCTACACTGAAATGAAACTCATGAGTTTGACAATACACCCTTAATGGACCCCCACAAGTTAGATAATTAGTTTTCAAAGACCTTACGTCATGTGACCAGTTCCACTTGCATTGTTTAAGTTGAGAAACATAATTTGTAGCCATTGTGCAAGGCTTGATTTTATGAATTAAAAGTACACAAAATGGATTGGATCTGTATATGGTATGAATGGGATTTAATTACTTACTTAAATATGTACATTCAAGGAAAAGATATGATTTCTTTTTACTATGAATAGAGAATTTCTATCAAAATTTAAACTTGATGGCCTTGTGACACATGAAGATGGTGGGTCTCACAAATACTCAGATGCCATTGTAATAGGTATGAAAAAGTAGTAGGATGTCATAGTTTGCTACATTTTAATTAAAATTATTACACATCTGTATATCAGATGTGGGGGAAATGTTTTTTTCTTTTGCATGACTTCTTCCCCTTTAAACTTGTATTCTTGTTGAAGTTGCTTGCAGAATGGTGTGAATCCATGATCTTAGTCTGAACACCTCAATGGAGTTTAGTTGGTTCAAAATCAAAATGGTGCAAATCTGATATCCAATATGGCCACTATAGCAGTCATCTTGAGAATGTTATTATTGGTTGTCCTCCTACAAAGAAAGTCGTATCAGCAAGAGGTCTTCACAAGAAGACTTCTGATGTAGTCTAGTTGGCCCTAGTTGTTTGTAGATATAATGCAGATTTTGTAATTTTCTAATTGCATTAAAAATTAGGTGCAGTTTAAACAGTGTTTGGCAGATAAAACTAAAAACTCATTTTTACTGACTGCATTAAAGTTGCATGCGCTCATTATATTCTTAATATATTTGACAGACTCCTAAAAATACACTTTTATTGTCTACATTAAAGTTGCATGCAGTTTCATTTGTTATGATATATTTGAAAGACTCCTAAGACACACTTTTAGTTCCAACAATGAAACTGAGTTAGACTTCAGAAACACTTTTAATGCTTATATTAAAGTCGAGTTTGGTTTCTTCTGTTACATTTGATAAACTTTTAAAAACCACACTTTTAGTGCTTACATTAAAGTTCTTTTGTTATAATATATTTGATAAACATATAAAAAACACTTTTAATGTTGACATTAAAGTAGAATACAAATTAAATTGTAATGATATTCTTTCTTCTGTAAGTAACAGCCATTTGAAACAATTCAACAGTCAGATTTTTTTCTAGTAAATGTGTTTCTTTGATAATACTTACCCAATCATAATACATGTACACCCTCCCATCCTCCCTGCAGTTACATCCATATAATTCCTTCCACTCCAGTAATAACTGACAAATTCATGGAATTTGGCACCAATCCCAGTATCGAGGGGAGATCACTCTAACTGCCACCTTGGTGGGCAGCTTGATTTGCAAAGTAGTTGTAATTCTCCTAAGGTATTATGATTGGGTAAGTATTTTTGAAGAAACATATTTTACTGTTGCAAGATTGATGTGGATGATCCAAAATTCCCATTTGAGTGGAGCAATCTAGGCTGAGACACTTGATTGTTTCAGTTCCTGTATAACCTTCAAAACACATGTTAATGGAGAAGTGTATGCATTTGGCCATTCCAATTCATAGAAAGAACATCAATTATCCAGTCCTTTTGGATCCAGGACTGGTGAGACAAAGGTTGGGATTTTGGCATCCCATTGAGCATCTATTGAGTGAAAACTGATTGATGCAGAGACCATTCTATTTGTATTGGTTCCTTCTTGCAGGACAAAGAGTCTGCCACTACATTAGCCAGCCTTGATATGTTGAACCCAAATGTGGATTTGTTATTCAGGACACCATTTTAGGAAACCCCAATTAATACAAAGGTCTGGGGACTTGGTTCCGCTTTGCTGTTGAGACCAAATCACCACAGTGGAGTTGTCTGATAGAATGAGAACTCCATTCCCATGTATGTTCTCTTGCCACAAATGAAATGCTTTCAGAACGGTTTTCTTGTAGAGAATGTTGATATGTAAGTTATAATCCTGAAGGGGCCACACTCCAATGGCATCCCAAAATGGTAGAAGACTTGTATTCCCAGTCCTCTGTGTTTGTATCTGTACCAATCGTGATTGCTGGAGGTTGTACTTGCAAAATATGCTCAACTCAAGCCCAGAGTGGTTTCCCTGCCTTAAAGATACAACCGATTGTGAAAGTTGGTCCAATAGTCAAGTTTCAGCTTCCATTGGGATGACAGAATAATTGTTATGGGAGTCCAAGAAAGTGACCAAGAACTATGCCATCCAGTGCCGCATTAAGAAAAACTCGGCAGGCAAAGGTATTCTTTAGCAGATGGACTGCTCTGTAAAAGCAAGGAATCGACAATTGCATTAATTCAGTTCTCATTCCTGGGGGGAAATATTCTTTCTTGAATATTGATTCCAGACCTAGTCAACCCAAATGTTGAATGTGTATAAGGTTGGAGATGTCCTTCTTTGCAAGTAGATTGAGAATGAGAAGGAGAGTAACACATGAAATCATGTCATGCTGTATAATATAACTAGCATGTTGTTTTGTAGCTTGTTGTGGTGAATCACACAACTTCTAGAAGCAGTGTGGGTGGAGATGTGAAACCATGCCTCTATGAAGTCCACATTGTTGCATCCAGTGGCAAACCCATGAGTGTAAAAGAGTTGATTGAATGCGCATAGGTTGATGACAAAGTGATAAGCATTGTGTTGTAGCTGAAGTAACTCCTGGCAAAAGCTTAGTAGGTGGGTTGAATGTGATACCAAGTCCTCACAAAACCATTTGTTGGGTCCACATGTTATGGTAAATTTTCCCCATTCAGAAATATAAGATTGGTGCTTTCTCACTACTGGGATCTGTGATAAGGGGGACATGATTGTATATCATTGAGAAAGCGCTTGTCTTGTGGAACACTGGCAAAAACAATTGACTTCCTTTGACTCTTCCACTTCAAAAGAACTGTGGTATTCAGTGGTCACAAATTCAGTAGGACTGCAACCTAGTTGCAAGTGCTTTAGGTACATTCCTGCAACCTTATGTTGGCTACCTTGCAAATCCCTCTGCTATAGCCGAGACTGAGGGATGGAAGAAATGTGTCCTTGATGGCTTGTTCAGAACTCAGTGAACCTGATCATTAATGAGGAGATTAGATGATGAAGGTTGCTAGCACAGCTTGGTCTATGAAAGTCTTTAAGAAAGTAGGAGGTAGGGAGCACTGCATCTTGTTCCACTTGTTGTAAATTCATAGCACTGTTATGGCCATGGCCCTAGTATGTTGGGCCTCTATATTACAAAGTGGACCATTCTATAAATATGCTTCCACATATTTCTGGTGAGATTCTGGTTGGAGAAGGTGTTTTGACATGGCCAACTCCTCTGAGTTTGAGCCATCCTGTTCCCCTGCCTAATGAAGCAGCTGCCATGAGGAGACATCATATTGTATCCATATATCCAGTCAGCATGTAGTTCGATTCAGATGGTTCAGTCATTTTGGTGACAAAACCTGGTTCCTTTTTGAAAACAAAACAGAATACTATCACTAATCAGCCAATAATATATCTTAATTCCTTTTCCTAATTGATCCGTTAAGATCTGCAATACCCTCAGATATTACCTGAGATGCACAGACAGTATCCACATCAACAGCCACTGAAGGCAGGAATACAAGATATAAACCCACAAGGGCTGGCCACTTGGCTAAATGGAGTTATTACATCAGTGTGCTCTTAAACCTCACAGGATCAGATACACTACAGAATATTTCAGCTCATGAAATATGAGTGACTTCCAGGAGCCTGGCCTTCAACATAATGTCTCATTTCAGGACAGAACAGAGGCAGCTACCTGGCATGCCCAGTCTGCCTTCTTTAGTTTCCATTTGCATCAAATGGTCTTGCTAAGGAGCAAACCGAATCTTGTGGAGTTAGTGGTAGCTGCACAGACAGTGACCACTCCCCATTCATCAAAACTCAACCTTGAATCAGGACATGAATTGGCCACTTTCACCTGATTCGCCTGGGAAACTTTTGATGGTGAGACAATAATCAAGTGCATTATACCACATGGATCTTCTGTGAATGGGTATAAACAAATTCTCTCTCAAACTAACATTGGGAGAAGTTCATCCTTTTAGTGGAGCAATCATGCTCCTTCTGTGTGACAAAGGTAAAGGTAAGATGGTCAGTATTTCCTCCACCTCCTCTTACCTATTCTCTTAATGTAATGTCATCAGGTAATGTATTTGTAAGAGAAAGCAAATCTTTTAGTAAATTATATTTCTCTAATAATACTTACCTGCTCACATTATAAATAATCCCTCCCACCATTCACCACAATGCAAGCATCCTTTAAGGTGTCACTAAAGTTAAAATCTAGTTTAAACTGGATATATACCATTTACCATAGTGGGTACAAAGGGGGTATTAACTTGTAGGAGTTGCTTCCCTTTGCCTAAATATTATTTAGAGAGAGATGTTATTTTCCATTTTTCTGGGAGGGCTGCATTCAGAGATAGCAAAGGAAGTTATTCCTAATGTAATGTGATAAGATAAGTATTGTAGGAGAAACACAATTTACTAAAACATTTGCTTTGTGCAAGGATCAGTGATATAAGCAAGCAGTGTGCCGCCTTGTATCTGGCATGAAAACAAGTGAATCCACAAATTTAATGAGGTTTTCAGCCGGAGTCAGTCTGTCTTAACTGTCCAAAGAAAAATCAATCCAGACTGTAAGAAATTGCTATTATTTCAAAGTTGTATGCCCATTTAAAACACTGGACACTCACACACCGATGTACTTGTATGAAATATGTATTATCATTTTCTCCTCAGGTTGGCAACATCCATGGACATTCATTGCCAATCAACAAGCTCATCTTCTCCCCAACAGGGAAGGAGTTGATTACTGTCAGTGATGACCACAAGATAAAGGTATGTTGTTGGCATTATCAGGCATTGTCTGATCCATGTACAGAGTGCAAAAGCTGTGAAATGTCAATAAATCACTCTACAAATACTGTAGCAAACAATAACAAGAAAAACAGTGAATGACGATGAATCTGAGAAAATCTAGCAGTCTACTTTCAGAGGGAACACTGTTTCAGACTTGTGCAAGGTCAGATGATGTGACTATGCCTGAAGTAAAGAATGAATGTACAGTATGCAACAGTTTAAAAAAAAGACTTTAAAAAACTCTCCCTGCCTTGAAGGCTCTCAAATATGTGACAGGTTATTTAATTCTTGTTGGTGAATTTAATAGCTACAATACCAGTACTTTTTCTTTTAGTAATGATGTGAATTCTTTAAGAGACAGTATCTTATCAAATGATGTAAATACAAAAACTTATGTCAACTATACAACATTTGGTTTAAATAGGAAAGGTGTAAAGATAGCAAATTTAAATATTCACCATGTTATACCTAAACTAGATGAAATTAAGTTAATGTTGCAAGAGAAAGGGTCAGTTGATATTTTGGGATTATGTGAGACCCTTTTGAATTCTACAATTCCTAATAACATACAGTGTGACCCCCCCCCCCCATAGCACAGTAGTTGGGGTCTGTAGAACCCGACCATGTTATAGATGAACCATGTTATAAGTAACCCAGTTAGTTAGCTGAAGAAAATGATGCATGTACCAAAAAAAGATGGCATATGGGGTAGTGAAAACGGGTGCAAAAATAGGTGCTTTTGGTCAAATGAAGACAATGCTAGTCTGAAATACACTTCTATATAGTCCATTGTGCATTAAGTACCATACATGTGTATAAAAATTTCAATGAATTTGAGTATAGATCACATGTTATAAAATTCATGTATCAGTCACATCCCTTTAGAAAACACAAATAAAACATAAAGAATGATAATCCCTCGTTTGATCAATATCCCATTGTCAACAAACATGTGTTATTAAACAATTCACTACGATATTGTCGCCAGTAGAATGTGGTTACAGTTGTTTACATGCTATATGTACATGTACCTAAACTGGCTTAGATTTTGGTCAGCTGGAGACAGTTATCTTCTTGCTGAGGCTACCCAGGGGATGAAGATATTCATAGGGAAATGAAAACGTGAACAAATTAAAAAGTAACTTGACAGCCAGATATTTATGGTTTCAGAAGATTGGAAATTTAATTTGTGTTTTATGCACTGTTTGTAGCGATCATAAGCCTGCAAAAAGGAAACTTTCATGACACAGTAAACCCCATACGGTCACTTTGGACAATGCAACAATCCATCAGATCCCATTGTATTTATTTAAATTAGGTGCTGACTTCATTGATGGAAGGTGCTGTTTGTATTGAAGATTGTAGTCAGTTTGCTATGATGAAGGGTGCATGTGTTATTGAAATCACCACTAAAGAACAAATTTGGAGGACCAAACAAATGCCCATTTGTTGTTCTAGTGACAACATCAAATAATTGTAGAACATTGATTGGGACTGAATTTCTTTCATTTGTTTAGTATTTATACAAAATGATCAGTGCTTCAAAGGTAATCAGTTTCTTTGAAGTTTCAGAAGAAAAAAAATTTCTGGTACGTTTAAAACAATTAGCAATCATTTGGACATTTGTAGTCATTCCTGTTCCTGCCTTAAAAGGTTGGTCAATTTTAGCTAGTCTGATAGCATGACTGTTTGAGTGGATCAGCAGCATATACTACTCAGTCCAGATGTCAGCTTAAAAGAATTATGATGCAACAATGCACTGTTAAGATGGTTTGTCAGTGTGAATAAAGGATCCGTTTATGTAACAATAGATAAATTCCAGTGCATTTTATATCCAAGTTTGCATCTTCCTTTCATGGTGCATTTGAATTTCTCCAAGTTTAAACAGCTAACAATGTTGTCGCAAAAAAAAAATCGCCAGGTGGTATATTTTATCACCAATAAAAAAAAAAATTCGCAATTTGTAACATTGGCAAAGCCAAGTGCAATCCCAAAATAAACTTTTTCACGCATTATTTTTCATACTTTTATGAAGAAAAGAATATTTTTTCATGCATACATAATTTCAGTAGCCAAGATATGATCATTTTCTATTATAATTCATATAGGATCTCTTCCTCAAAATAATAGTAAACTTTTTATGTTATTTTTCGTACTTTTAAGAAGAAAATATTTTGGTGTACAAGAAAAATGCATGCATTTGTAATTTCAGAAGCCATGCCATGACCATGTTATATCCAAATTCGTGTTATAATGGAGCATGCTATAGCGGGGTCACACTGTAGGATAAATAATTATGAACTGGAAAGAAAGTATAGAAATAGTCATGATGGGGGTATTCTGTTATACATTGCACAGTCATTAATCTATAGATGAAGGGAGGACTTAGAAATAAGCAATACAGAAACAATTTGGATTGAAATAACACTTGCTCAATCCAGACCTTTACTTCTGCGTGTTGCATATAGACCCCCAAGTTCCACGTCTGAATGGCTTGATAAACTAGAAACTGAAACTGAGAAAAAACTTTCTAAATGAAGAATATGAGACAATCATTCCACAAGGCTCTGTACTGGGTCCGTCTCATTTATTTATCCATGACCTTCCACTCTGTACTGGGTCCCTCTCACTTTTATTTATCCATGACCTTCCACTCTGTACTCAACTTACAAATACTGACATGTCTGCAGATAATATAACAATTTCTTCATCAAGTAATAATGCCTATACCCTGGAATGCCAAGTAAGTTCAGACTTTACATTATTTGAGGAGTGGTCAAAACCAAATAAGATCGTAATAAATGTATCAAAGACAAAATGCATGCTTATGGGAACATCTTCAAACCTTTCAAAGTTGAAGAAAAAGGATATATCACTCTCCATTGATAATGAGGTAGTTGAAATGTAAATGATGAGAAGCTGTTAAAAGTAATCACTGACAGAAGTTTTAATTGGGAAAAACAAATAGACAATGTGAAAAAAAAACAAGTAAACAATATGTGTAGGTCCCTCACATCTAATATTTCATTGCTTTGTAGAATAAAAAAAGTACCTGACAAAAGGATTCCAGAATTCTTTACTATAATGCTTATATATTTCCAATGAATGACCACTGTTCAACAATATGGGGAACTTGTACTATTTCCCAACTAGACAGAATTCACAAACTTCAGAAATGAGCAGCTTGGCTGATTCTTGATGTTCCTATTGATGCATCATCATCAGATGTGTTGACAGAATTAAAATAGTTAAGAATAGATAAGAGAATCAGTTTTCTGAAAGCAGTTCTGGTTTTTAAATGTATCAAAGGAGCTGTTCCAGAGTACATGACTAAGTCATTCTACAAAACATCTTCTCTATATAATCTAAGATCGAATTTTAGAAACAATTTAGAACTACTTCCTGCACACTTTCAATCTGCTGATTCAGTTAAATTCTTTAAAACAATGTACATGTAGTCTTTCAAACTTACATATTAATGAACTATACAAATATAATTTTGAGTTTTGGGATTTATCACAATGTTACTCTTCAAATTTATCACTTGCTTGTTATACATCTTTTATATTAGCCCATTTATAAAAGTATGTAACAGATATCATGTATATATAAATTCAGTGTGTGAACATATATCTACTTTTGTACCTAATATTTTTTGAAAAAGTATAATACTGATGTAAACTTTACTACATGCCACATTTTTGCAGAATAGCCTAAAGGTATATCTAAGCAGATGTGATCTTTAATTGCTAGGTATACATGAAGATCTTGATAAAAGTAATTATTATTGGAGGGATGAAACAAAAATTATTCATAATGTATTTTAGTGTGTATTTGTTAATGTGCCTACTTGTAAATAGTTATTTTTACGAGAGAAAAATGTGCTCGAAGACACACACACACACGTGCACACACACACACACACAGAGTTTTATTTTGTAGAAGGCCTCAAGGGAGATTGGTTGTATTATCTAAATGATCTACCCTCTTTAAATAAAGACATTATTATTATTATTATTATTATTATTATATAACAATTTTTGACCGTATATATGAAGCATTTATATTTGTTACTTTTATTAGTTATTTTTATACCTTTTACAGAATTTTACATTTACAGTTTGTCTTTTATCTGTTTTTGTACTTAGTGTTTGCATTTATTTGGAATGGCTTATCTTCGTAAAATTGTTTTGTGCAATCATGCATTTTATCTATGTTCGCCATAGACCTTATGGGATGGCCTTTTCCTCCATTGTCTAACTGTCCGTTATCACAGCAGCCTTCTTTAGAGTTTTATTATAGCTTCTCCTTTGGATGTCTGACACAGTAAATGAAAATGATAGATGATAAATACTATTTAAATGCGAGTTAAACACGAATGCAGAGAGAACAAAAATAGAATGCACATGTAAAATTTCTGCTTACAGGATCTGTACTCTTAGAATATTATAATAGAGTAAGTGTTATTGACAAAACATCTTTACTTTAAAAATTGTTTTACAAAGGTATGGTCAGGACACCTTGGAAAACAAGTGCAGTGTATAGGGGATGAAGCATTTGGACCGGCTATGTCAGTTGCCATAGCACCAGATGGACAATCTATTGCTGTTGGTTACCATGAAGGGGATGTTAGAATATTTGACATTTTAACAGGTATGTCAAACAGAATTATTTGAAACTGTTAAATCTTGTCATGTGATACAAAGATAAATACATAGCACCATGGAGTCATTAATTTTTGTGGGTATTAGTTTTTGTGGATTTGCAGACAACTTTTTCTTTCAGGTACTTAAATTATTGGCTGTGGTAATTGTTTTCTTTGCAGATGAAACACCTTTTGGGGATGTTGAAATTCATGAAAATATAAAATAAAATATTGGAATTTCAATATATTATTCTCAACTGCATGAAAGTGAAAATTTTATACCAACAAAAATTATGAACTCATCGTATAATTGTCTCACCTGCATGAACATGAAAGTTGGACAACACAAATTTTAAAATTGTATTAATATCTCACCTGCAAAAGCATGAAAGTTGGACAACAAAAATTTAAACTTGTATTAATGTCTCACCTGCATAAACATGAAAGTTACTCACCACAAAAATAATATAATTCATCCTATTATTGTCTCACCTGCACAAACTTGTAACCAGTTTCACTTTTCCAGTGATGGTGACAACAGGGTCATCTATATAACGTATGGCAGAGTCTATTATGCTGTGACCCTGAACTTCTTGGACTGATGATCTGTTCTATTTTCCTAGTCTGCATGATAACTTCAGTTTAACACCCCCACCAGAGTTTGTGGATTGCTATGGAATAACCTAGTTAATTTTGGGGTCCAAAGGTCAAAGTCACTGACTGAGAAAAGGAAAATTGTTTCCATAGAATAACTCAAGTTCTCTACCATCTACAGTTCCACATTGTGGAAAACATGCACTTGGGGTAAGGAATAATCCTGTTAATTTGGGGGTGAAAAGGTCAAAGACCATTGTCATCATGGCTTAAAAAAAAAAAAAAAAGTTCTTGCACATTGGTTCTATATAATACACTAGGACAAAACTTTGGATAGGTTGCAATCTTGGTAATGAATAAACTTGATTTTGGGTCAAAATGGCAAAAGTCATGGTCACTATGACTGAATGAGAAGAATGGTTTATGCATGATAACATTAATTTAGACAACAGACCTTGACCAAAAAATATTGTAGCTAGGATGCCCTTAAATGAAGCATATCCATTAGGGATTAAAGGTTAAGGTCGATGACTGAAAGAAGAAAATCATTATGGTTTCTGCATAAACATTTTGTTCTGGGCCATGTTCATTTAACAGTTTAAAGCATGTAGATGACTTCCACTTTGGGTAAGAAAGACGTGTATTTATTTTAGGGTCAAAAGATCAAAGGTCAAAGGCCACTGACTAAAAGAAGAAAAACTTTTTTTTTGCATAATAACTTTAGTTCTAGACCACAAATCTTGATCAGAGTTGAGGAGGGCATGCACTTACGCTTGGAATAGAATTAGGTTTTGGGAGTCAAAGGTCAGACATAATTGTGGCTCAAAGAAAAATGGGTTTTGCAGAATAATTGTTCTTTTGAGTAAATTCTTTAACCAGACTCTCTGGATTGTTTGTACTTTCGTTAAGAAAGCAACATGTAAGTTATGGCTTCTGGAGGTGATGTTGTGATGTGATTTAGATTTTTAATGTAGCTTTAAAAAATTTTCAGTCATATCGCTATGATGTCTGCAGTGTGACAGTTTATAGTGATGTCTAGCACTGGGGCATCATGCCGCAGACATGTGGCATGATGTCCCACCCAGTCACATTATCCTGACACCAGGCCGACCAGTCCTAACACTAACCTCTTAATGCTGAGCGCCAAGCGAGGCAGCTGTTAGTACCATTTTGTAAAGTCTTTGGTATGACTCAGCCAGGGTTCGAACCCGCGACCTCCCGCATCCGAGGCGGACGCTCTAACCACTAGCCACCGGAGCGGTGGCTTCTGGAGGTCAGAGGTCAAAGATGGTTAAAGACAAAGGTCAAGCACACAAAGTAAATATACATAAGACAATTATGGTTTCTGCACAGTAACTCTTTAGTTCAAGACATTGTGTGGACACAGTTGAGACACTAGGTATTGGATGTGGTTGATGATACATCATTGTGTGGGTACAGTTTAGATACTAAATAATGGATGTGGTGAATAATATAACATTGTGTGGATGCAATGTAGATACTAGGTATTGGATGTGGTGGATGATGACATTGTTTGGATGCAGTTTAGGTACTAGGTATTGGATGTGGTGGATGATACATCCTTGTGTGGATGCAATTTAGGTACTAGGTATTTGATGTGGTAGATGATACATCATTGTGTGCACACAAGTTAGATGTGTTATTGGATGTGGTGGATGATACATCCTTGTGTGGATGCAATTTAGATATTAAATGTTGGATGTGGTGGATGATACATTACTGTGTGGACACAATTCTGTGGAAGACATGTTTATCAGATATATTGCATTTCTTATCTCATAGGTTTTCAGATATTGTAAAATTTGATAATGTTAGATCTTGAAAAGACGTTGCAAAGTGAATGTATTTTTCTCTAACTTCATTTAAAAGAGACATAGATGTCATTTTCATAACATATTGCCTCAGAATTCGTATGGTAGTCATATTGATGTGTAACAGTTTTGCATTAGTATCTACAGGTATGTTTTGTTTATGTTCAGTCTTTAACAACTTGCCTTCAGTGCAACAGCCTGAATCACATAGCAGCATACTGACCTAATCTTTGCAGTTTCAGCTTCCTCAGAATTTAAAATTTTCATTTCAGAACTTTATTAGCTTGAACTCAATTGGTTTGAACAGCCACAATCACTTAGACTGATTTGAAGATCACAGCAAAGCAGTTTTATGTTGTTACCTATATGTAATTAAATTATTTGTGTATTAGTTTTAAATTTCTTTTTATTTTATTTTTGTTTCATTACATTTTATTGTAATGATAATTTTTTTACTGGAATTGACATTTTTCCCAGTAAATTCAGTTCAGTTCTTTTAGCCTGATTAGAACGCAAATGTGTTGCTTCATTGTATTTTTAGCTAACCTAGTTCTGATCTTGATTCAGATTTCGTAAACACTTGAGTGAAAATCATTGGTTGTAATCAAGGTCATGCTTCGCCTACGTGTTAGTCTGAATAAACGTTTTATTTTTAAATTCATTTCCAGTGTGGGAATCAGATTCTTAGCTAAGGCTGTATTAGTCTACGTGCTAAATGACATCTTTTTTTTACTGCGTTGTTCGAACAGAGTGATCAAGTGACCCATCACGCGGGTCTGAAATTGTGTTTTTAGTTGGGTTAAAACTTCGTTCATAGTGATTTTATAGTCAGTTGTAAATTATACCTTCAGGCTGAAAGGTATTCCTGTTGTTGCCATTTGAATTGAGTTTTTTTATTTAAAATAATTTATTTTCCTGGAAACTTTACGTGTGTTCACTGAAATTCTTGGACAAAGACATTTACTAAAATTATTTGGAATTCTAAAGCCGGATTGATATTCTTGGTGACTCAACAGGGAACTGTTGACACATCAGCACAAACTGGTTATAGAGGATGTCATTGCCTTCCATCTTGGAACTTCATCGAGATTCGAACTTGGATTCAATTAGAACTTTTTTTGTGATAGGACTTATATTTTAATTCTAGGATTAATTTTTGGATTATATTCACAAACTGTAAGTCCTTTTTCATATTTTTTACTTTGTTTTCTAGGGAAATAAATTATTTTGTTAAATTTACAAAGCTTTATGGCTTCACTCTTTTCTTTGTTACTTTGTATGAACCTACAGATAACAATGTTACTTGACCCACTTTACTCTAATTACCGATCTCTTCACTCTGTATACCAATCTCTTTACTCTGATTACCAATCTCTTTTCATCTATTAACAATCTCTTTTATTTGGATTACCAACCTTTTTATTCTCATCACCAACCTCTTTAGTCTGATTACCAACATTTGTGCTTGTATTACCGATCTTTATACTCTGATTACCAACCTCTTTAACCAGATTATCTGGACCCATGCAGTTGAAGCTGTTTGTTTTCCTATTTTCTAGGCATGATGGAGAAGAAACATACTGCCCACAAAGCATCTATCAGATGTATTAAATACATAGGTGGAGGAGCGGCCATTATCACAGGGTCTGATGATACAAATGTCAGGGTATGTGTGTTTTACAATGATCACACCATGCAGACAACATTTCTTAGAAATTGTGCAAAGTCACTAGCTTTCTTTAATATTCTCTTAACTTGTTTCATATCATAAACTCTCGTTTTGTTCATTTTATATTTTAATATGAAGATTTTTAGTCAATTCCATGATGACATTCATCAAGTCCACAGATTTGCTAGGGCTGAATATATGGTCAGTTTCCATACACATCTTCAATTCCCAGTCTGTTTTCTGAGAGATTAATTTGCTTTAGTAGATTTGACAAGGGAGACAATTTCAGGATGTTTATAGTGCTATAATTATTTTAATATAGTATCAATCGGATAAACAGTATATATACATGATTTTGATCAGCTGTTCACACTCTAAAAATAATAGTTGGATGATACAATGGCTCAAAAGACAGCTTATGTGAGAAGTCTGTTATGATTAAGAATTCTATCGAAGTACTATATGGCTATTCTTCGTGACCCATGAGCTGAAACTTAAATTGACTTTACAGACAAGTTTTCAATCTTGAACAACTGATGATCCAAATGAAAAGGGATCTTACTCATCTCTCTTCACAAAGACAAACTTTTTCATCAGAGATAGCTTTTATTCACAGGCAAATGGATGAAGATATCTGACTGTACCTGTCACACTGGCACATGTCTGCTTTTCCCACCATCCAGCAAACAAATTGCTTTGACCCTCTACACTATTGATAAAAACTGCCTCACTTTCAAAATTGACTTATTGACATCTTTGAGTAAAATCAGTGTAACTGGAGTTACAAGTACAAGGGAGATAAGAAATATTTACACATTAATTCACATGATATTCCTTTATCTAAACAATGTCTTTCTCATGAAGCATAAATTTAGTTTGCATAGACAAGGAAGTCATGGTAGATATGTACCAGTAATTGCTTAAGGCATTGAGAAACCATTGTTTGGTTTGGAAACACTTGGCTACTGAACACAGAAGGCAGGTGACCATTACATACAGGACATTTATGTAGGAAATTTACTGGGGGAAGATAAGAATTGTGATTGTGAACAGGGAATAGCTGAGTGATTGTGACAATTTGGACAGGTTTGACTGTATATGTTATAATTATTGTAATATAGGATGAGTTGGATAGACTGTGTGTGTGTGTGTTTGGACTCTGTTCATCTAGACAATTTTGGTCCCACAAATTGTGGACCAAAAGTGAATCCATATTAATTAGTCATAAAAAAAAAATTTATGAAGAAATATGTTCCCAGAAATTTTCTTTCAGATTTTCATCCTGGGTTTTTTTGGAGTGGGGGTGGGGGGTGGGGTGGGGTCTCCCTGATACTATCAATAAAGTTTCATATGAGAATTGTTCTATAAGCTTCCTAAACAATGCAGATTTTTGCCACCGTCAGTTTTGTTACTATTAACTTATTGCCATGTTTTGCATATATAAAACTAGGCAGAAAATCAAGAAAAGTCAACTTAAATGCCATCAGTGTCAGGATGTCAGAAGTTGAACATGCCATATTATAAATATAGGAGGTTGAACTCGCCTTGCTATATCCTATATCAGAAGTTGAACTTGCTGTGTTATATCCAATGTCAGAAGTTGAACTTGACATGTTGTAACCAATGTCAGAAGTGGAAATCGGCATGCTATGAATGTCAAAAGTTGAATTTGCCATGTTATAAATATCAGAAGTTGAACTTGCCATGTTATATCAAGTGTCAGAAGTTGAACATGTCATGTTGTAACAAATGTACAAAGTTGACCTTGTAATGCCATAAATATTTGTTCCTGTTACAGGTTTTTGACAGTGAGCTCAAGGGAAAGATGTATGAAATGGTGAACCATTCCAAGCCAATACTCTGCATTGATGCAACACCAAAGTACATTGCCATTGCATCAGAGGATTTCACCTGTTCTATCTATGACAATCCTCTTCAGTACCAGTTTTCCAAGTAAAGTTTATATTTTGGAAAATTATTTTTCTCTTGTCAGTAAAGATATAATTTTGTAGATGTGGTGGAAATATCATGCTATGCATCTTACAGCAATTCATTGGCAGTAAGTTCAGCTCTCCCTCATTATAATGTTCTTCACTATGACATGATTCTGGATATAACATTGTAATGCTATTGACCCCAAAACCAAAATTATAAAAATTTTAATTTAAAATTTTAATTTAAAAAGACCCAATAACTTTTGACATCTATCAGCTGAAACCTTTACATCAAAAACTACTGTACTTGATTTGGACATTACCAGAATGTGTTTTTACAGCCATAGTTAAACTCTGATTAGCCACTGTCGTATTCAGGTAAGATATTGTATTCTAGGCTGTTGAACACCCAAAATTACCCATGTCTCTAATAAGCCATAATTGTCATTACCCATATCAACCATTGTATTTGGCTGTTTAATTTGTATTTAGGACTAAAGCTACCCCAGCAGATCAGTAACTTGATCTTTGTAAACACAGCTCACTTATTGTACAGAAGACCAACTTATTGTTGACTAATGTATATTGACATCTGGATGGGAACAAATCACAGAAAAGATTAACAGCAATGAAACTTTTGAACTTGCCACGTGTGTGTGTGTGTGATTTGAATTTTTAACATAGGTTTAACAATTTTTCAGTCATATCACTACGATGTTTGCAGTGTGGCAGTTTATAGTGATGTCTAGCAGACATGTCGCATAATGTTCCACTCAGTTACATTATCCTGACATCAGGCTGACCAGTCTTAACACTATCCTCTTAATGCTGAGCACCTAGCAAGGCAGCCACTAGTACCATTTTTTTAAGTCTTTGGTATGACTTGGCTAAGGTTTGAACCAGCGACCTCTGCATCTGAGGCGGATGCTCTAACCACTAGGCCACCGAAGTGATCTACAGTACAAATAAAGTTGATTCAAACAATTAAGTGTCACTTTAGAGTGAAATAAGATTTAAATGTGAGTTTAATCTTATCAGTATTTACAAGTGAATTAAGACATTTAATCTTGCAATGAAGACATTCCGGAAAAGGAATGCTTATTTTGTGCATAGGATTTTGATTTTAAAGGATTCATAGAGGAGGATGTTGAAGAGGCAACATTCAGTACTGGGTCGAAATTTGAGGACTGCCTCACTGTTGAATGTAAGCCAATGAAACTTTTGCTGCTGAGAAGTATAGACTTTCCTTTAAAAAAAGAACCATAAAAAAACCCAAGAATGATCTGGTCTCAAACTGCCTAAAATCACAAAATTCTGGTAGGAAATGCACATTATGTGAATGAATAGTGTTTATTCAGTTTGGATTTGTACTCTTTATGGACAAATGTGTTTGTTTCGGACATCATTGGATTTTAAATGGATTACATACATGTATGCAAGTTTGTCATTTTTTTCTTTATTCCATGTTCTAAATAAACACATTGCACATAATGTGACATCATTTAGTCACTAATTTTAATATGTAACTGATATTTTGAACTGAAAACAAGGTATTTTATTCATTAAAAAAATGACATTAGTCAGGGCTCTTGGTACAGATCAATGTTCATTTATTTAATTGCAAAATAGGTGTAATAATGGTAATTGTATGATTATGTGCTCCTAGTTAAAAGAGAATGAAATTTTAATGCCAGGCTGCAGTGGCCTCAGGAGTAACTTGAATTTAATCAGTATTTCTGCAAGTGTTTACAACATTTTTAGTCACTTCAAATTGATGCAGCTGTAGATAGAGACTATAACTGGCATGTATATTTATTAAATGAGGTCTTTATATAATTGTTTTTAATAAACAAACAGCATTACTGTACATTTGGCTTGCAAATTTTTTTTTCACTGCCAAATAGACAAGTACATTAACTGCTTTTTATCATTTTCTATATACTGTTGTTCAGTATAAAATGTGGTTGACAGTTATGGACTATGACTACCATTTTATAAAGGGGGAGAGCTGTAATTTGTACATGGATAGCTTGTAAGATTGATATATTTGTCTTGAATTATAAATAGTTTTCCTGGCAGGGAAGAGCATGAGAGATATACTAAACTGCTGATTGCCATTATGGTCATCATCATTTTTGTTGTAAACTTCTTTGTTTAGGTCAGTTTCTTGAAAAGTATAAAAGCTTCATATGATGTTACAGACATTCGTATGTACTTCCTTTCAAATCACTGTTTGACTTCTTTTTACTCTTCTTTCTGTAATAAATTCATGGGGAAAATTACATCTGTGAAAATTTGGATGAATTCAAGCATGATTTTTGTTAGTATATAACAATTAATATATGCAATAAAAATTGTAATTATATGATTATATATGTGGCTACATATGCTTTGTTATGAGTTGCTGGGAAAGAAATAGTTTGATAAGGCAAAAAGATATGCCGATGCTGTCAGGCCAAGATGTATTCCCATCCCGTATGAAGTATGTTACTTCAACTGCCTTGGAAAATGACATTAATGTGGTTTTGAATTTATTACATACCATCTCTGTTATGCTTTCCAAATATTTACAGCAATACAGTGTGAATGAAACTTAAAACAAATTGAGATTTATATACTGTAAGTTCAGTTCATTATATATATTTAATTTATATTGTGTGCTTGACTTTGTCCATGATTGATAGATGTGGATAGAATATTTTGGATACCTGACTTTTTTCATGATTGTGATTGAGAGTTGTGAATGAAGTTTTTGCCTACCTGGGTTTTGTCAAGATTTTAAGTAGTAAACAAGATGTTTACTAGTATTTGAGTTCAAGAGTTAGTGGAATTTTCCATAGAAATGATTAGTTTCCAGAACATTCTATTGTGATGAAAGTCAAGTGAAATATGTATAAACAATTATTCATTCCTGTTTTAAGATCAGTCTGTGGAATCAATCATTGTTGTGTTCAATATAAATTGAGAGGAATTATTTTTTTAAATTTCTCATTGGAATTAAAGTGTTCATTGACTTCAGACTAATACAAGTTGGAATTATTGAGAACTCATTCAGAGACATTCTGGATTGCTTCATTTTTAATTTCCATATTTCAGTGATATAATGTTGTGTATTATATGTTGTAGGTATGTGTGAAAAACGGGGGATATATGAGAAAGTCCATGGGTATGTGAGAAAGACCATGGTATGTGAGAAAGTCCATGGATTGGTGTTTCTTCCCAGGGACTTCCTCCTCCAAATATTCTGGCTGCCATACAGAGACTATCATTTACTGAAAAATAATATTAAACACACAAAAACCACAAAACCACAAGATGTAAAAGTGATGCATGAATTAATCATAACTGAATGCCTTTTATTAAAAATTAAATCTTTAATTAACTTCATTTTTCCTTATCTTTTCTCTGAAGGAAAAATGCAGTCAACCTGTTAGTGACACTGAAGTGCCATCTTGGGCCTGTTACTAGTTGTACATTTAGCTCTGATGGTACCAAACTTGCAACAGCTAGCAGGGACATGGTGAGTTTCATAGGGAAGAAATCTATGCATTAAAATTTAATAAATGTCAACTGCACTTATAAACCATAGAGATCAGCAGAATTATACCAGATATAGCAATATTCAAAGGACCCATATATATATATATATATATATATATATATATATGCTATATACATATATATATATAGAGAGAGAGAGAGATCAGCAGAATTATACCAGATATAGCTTATTAGAGTTCAAAAGGACCCATATATATATATATATATATATATATATATATATATATATATATATATATATATATATATCAGGTTATGTGTCATATGCAATGTACATAGTAGTAAATAACCAAATTCTTTCCTGGGTATTTTGGTAGCTGTTATCTTTGCAAACTGTATATGATCATCATTCCTGCTTCATTCTTCAGTTGGTACAGAATGTCATTTATAATGTTTTAAATTCATATTTATTAATTTTACATGAAAACTTAACTCTTTAAAAGTTTATTGGATAAAGTAAGTTTTGCCAGAATGATCAAAACTTATCCCTATTAATATAATTGAAAGCATGTACATATTCAATATTCATTCATTGAAATTACAGAGTGTGAAGATTTGGGATCTCTTTAAAGTCCGCCTGGATGAGACCTCAGAACCTGATCTTGTTCTAAATGATTGTCATTTAGACTGGATCTCAGACTGTAAGTGGTCTAACACTGGTGATTTTCTCATTACTTCATCCAGTGATTTTAACCTCAAGGTGTGGGATATCAAGTCTGGTAAAGAAAAGAACAAGCTTGTGGGGCATATGTCAGCCATCAACCATATCTCCTACTGTGTAAGTAAAACTAAATTCAGTGTTCTTGTTTAATTCTAATTTAAGTATTGAACATGCACAACAGTATTTACAAATACTTTGATTATTTGAATAGTATAGATACTGTTCCAATAATTAAATTTTCAAAATTCTTTCCTTCTAATCACTGTCAATAATAAATGTATGGCATAAATTTTTGTTATGATTTCAAGAAACCTGTTGATCATAAAAGCATAGTAGTTATATCAGACCTGTTTACCGCTACAAATTCTTTGGATTTTGTTTGGATGAAACCTGAAAAATACTGACTATGGATCATTTAGGCAAGACTATGGAGAATAGCTGAATCGGCAAATAACATGTCTTGGCGTTTCTTTCCAGTTCTAAATTTTCTTGTTGTTAAAAAGTAGTTGATCAGTGTCAAAGAAGTGCTTATTCATTGGTTCCTGACCAAACTGGCAGAATGTCTGTAGGCATCAAAGAGAAGCAGTCAGCAGTTTGTCAAAATTTCGGACCAGCCCAGTGTGAAAAGAAAATTGGAAGAAGTTGAAAAGTCGAGTGCAGATCAGAAGTTTCTAAAGATTGAAACAGATATTTGGCCATTTATAAAACAGTCTATTAAAGGAACCCATTATGTTCACTATGGTGAGTATGAATCAGATCTTTACATCACACATGGTGGTAAAAGTGATGTAAGAAAACATGTTGAATGCAAATCTCACAAGGAATGGGCCAAAATAAAAAGCACAAATAAAATCCCGCAAGGAATGGGCCAAAATAAAATCCCTCAAGGAATGGGCCAAAATAAAAAGCACAGATAAGTCTCTATCCTCATTTAATAAAGTACAGTGTTGGACACTGAGGAAATGCATGTTATGTGACTGTGAGCTTTTGGCCAAGTTGAATTTGCCATTGAAAACAGCTGAATCATTAGGCCAGAATTTAAAGAAAATGTTTCGAGGCAGCAAAATAGCAAACAGAGAAGGTAAACTATTGAAGACTATAGGTAGAACAGGTGTTAAGAAAAGGTATTTCTTTTCTTGGTAAAAGAAACATAATTATGTATTTTTTCATTATAGACAATAAATGCACTTCTAAATGAAGTTTTTGTAATTGTTTACTGTTAGCTTTATAGCTATACTACAGACAGTGGTTGAAAACTACGGACAGGCTGCTTTCGAACTGATGGAGCTGGAAAAGGGTAGACAGGTGTTTTACATACAGGATATTTACCAGCTCAATAACTGATGTACACTTCATTGAGGTGTGAAGCTACAAATTGTACTACTTTAATTTTTTACTCACAAAATGAAATTTTCATTTTATTTTATGCTCAAAGATATTGGAAAGCAGTATGTATAACACAATGAATTAGCAGATTTCTTCTTTAAATATGTTACCCAATGATAATACCTTAGGGAAACTACTACTACCTTGCAAATCCAGCCTTCCCAGATACAACTTTAGCTAAAAAGAGCTATAAGTTATCTGCCCACCTAGGTGGCGGTCAGGCAGAGTGATCTGCCATTGATATAAAAGATTGGTGGCAAAACCCATGAATATCTCAGTTGCTACTTCCGCTCATGCCAAGATGCATGCTTTCACCACGAGAAACCTCCCAAAAGCCAGAATCAACATTGATACAAGCTCGAGGAGTTCTCACTTCACAAGGAAACTATGCTCTATATTTCCAACTTGTCTTTCTTTCTATATTGATAAAGTTCTACAATTTTAGCCACACTTTGTCGACTTTACTCGTTTAATTGTACTTAGGTACTTACGTGGGTAACCTATGCAACTTCACAAGTAAGTTTGGGCTGTAATTTTAATTATGTCAACATGCAAGTCTCTAAGACCTATTGAAAGCTTCTTAAAACACAGCCGATTCACAGACATTTTGAACTGGTTAAAATGATGAATTAAAAGATCCCAGCATCAACTGTCTCTTTTTCTCACAAAATACCTTCCATCAAGATTTTGTCAGCAGTTCTAATATTGCCATACACCAGCCTTTCATTTGGAAACCCCAACAGTTGACGGGGACATAACAGCTATGCGGATGACAAAACCATACTATATTCATAAGGATCGAACATCTTTCAGTGACATTCAACAATTGGTCCCCAGTGTAGTATTCATGGGCTCTATGTTGGACTTGGTATCAATGGCCATCTTCCAACAGGCAGAATAGAGCTCATCACCTCTTGCTCCAAATTCCACAGTCTCTAGAATGGTATAGGTCATGAACAGAGCTGCTTAACATAATTTAACCAATGCCATCACAGCAACTGCAAATTTACAGTTGGCAGAACAAGATCCACTGCCCTCCACCTCAACCATTCTTAAGGTTCATCATAAGACCAAGCTACATTCATAACTGTTAGCCTCTATTCTACTTTTTAATGGCCAGATCGACGAAGTATGCAAACAAGCCACTAAGGGGACAGATTTTCCCACCTGTCAACCACAACACCAATACAGGGATGTTTCAGGAAAACAACAAAGGAATCAAAGGACAAAACACAGGCACAAACTTCTGACCAGTTGTCCTATCATAGTTCCTCATATTGAAAAGCACAGTTCTTGTGAACCAAAGTGGACAAAAGACAGAGAAGTAGCAATCACTTACACCAAAGTTTCTCTACACAACCGCCTCCATCTCTCAAAAGATGTCATCATCTCCACACTGCCCTTCCCATGGATTCCATTAAGAGGAAGGCTTCAGTTCTCTGCTGCCGAATGTGACAAGATTTTGCCACAATGATCAGTGGACCCGACAAGTGGTTTCCGATTGACTCTGCATTACATTCAAAACACCTCTTTCTAGTACTTCATCAGCTACAGACATTTCAACAGACCCATTCAAAGCCACCACCTTGCAGCAAGAAATAAATGACCATCAGAAAAGGGAGGTAGAAATCATTTGAACTAATAAATTCCCCAGGATTTTATTCCAGACTTTTCTTGTTCCCAAAGGCTAATGGCACTGCACCATGTCATCGACTTAAGCACCCTCAATCAGTTCATTCATGCTCCTTGGTTCTTGATTGAAACACAAAGGCACATTTTGAATGCCACTCAAGAGGGAGATTTTGCAATCAGTGTGGATGTAAATGATACAAGTCCCTATTCACAAGGCTTTCAGGAAATTCCTGTGATTCACCTACAATGCATTTGGATTCAACATCAGTCCCTGGGTCTTCACTTGTCTGATGAACCGTGTTTTGGCTGATGTCCTGACCATCTACAAGGTGGTGACATCTAGTTACCTGGCTGACATCCTGCAGAAATGTCAGGTGAGTTATATACTAGAACATGGGGAAATAAACCTTGTTACACTGCTGACAATCTGGGTTTCCATGTTAACAGGGACAAATCTGACCTAGTACCATGTCAACAATTTGTTCATCTTGATATGGATTTCAACACACAGGTAAACAGTACATCTCCCTCAGGAACGGGCATTGGAAATCTTGACAATGGTGGCTTCATTACTCTTGAGGGAATCATTCTCCGCATGAAAATTGCTTCACCTTTCTAGGCTTGCTCAATTTGACAGCAGACCTCATCACGCTAGGTTGTCTTTATATGTGCCTGTTACAAGTGATTCCTTTATCCCAATGAGAGGCTAAAAGTTTGCCAACTAAACTGATCTCTTCCCATCTGCACAAATATGAGGTACCATCTGCAGACTTGGAGTGACCTAACTTGGCTCACAGTGGGTATACCTCTGTTAGTACAACAGCCAGAGATCACAGTCTGTATGGATGCAAGTACGGAAGGCTGGGGAGCACACCTACTACTGCCTGTTCAGAAGCCAGTGGAGTGTGATCTCCCCAGGACCAGCATCTGTATATCAATATCCTTGAGATGAAGGCCATTTTGGAAGCCTTTCACTGGTGGCAAGAATTGTTCACTGGAAAGGAAGTCCTTCGATCCAAGAATTCTACAGTCACTGTGGTGACTTATCTCAAACATCAAGGAAGAATCACATTCCCAGTCCTTTGCATACTGGTATGGGACTTTCTAAAGTGGTGTCATCAACAACAAATCCTTGTCCCAGTGCATCATATTCTGGATGTCTTTAATGTCATCAATCTCACAATGAAAATTCCACAGAAAATAGACAATCTTTCCTCATCTGCTCAAACAACCATGACCACAGTTGTTTCACATTCAACCCAGACCTGCTGAACCATCACATCAGATCATATTAAACAGGCCTTCAGAAATAAACAGTTCTCTCAGCCAGTCGTGGAGAGAATCGCTCAAGCAAGAAGGCCCTCCACAAAGGCAAATGGAAAATGTATACACAGTGATGTACACAAGAACACATTCTACCGCTACAGGCATCTGTACCTGAAATAGCTAACTTCCTCCTCTGGTTCTTTGCTGAGAAAAAGTTAGCACCAAACACAATCAAAGGTTACTGCTCCATGATTGCTGACACCTTTCATCATCTTGGAAAAGAGGATATTGGACAAACCAAAGACTTATCCCACTGCCTTTGATTATACAAGGTCAAAAACATTGGCTCTATGCCCAAGTGGAACCTATCGTGTACTAACCAGGTTGAACAAAACACCATTTGAGCCGCTTTCTAGGGCATCTTTGGCTACCTGTCATATAAGACTTGCTTCCTGATCACATTAGCAAATAGTAGGCAGAATCAGCAAATTACATGCCCTATCAGGAGACCCGAATTGCATGCATTTCCAACAAGATGGGTTAGTTTAACTGATGATGGGACCCTATTTCGTTGCCAAGGACAGGCTTCCATCCATGGGTAACCAGACCTTTGTACTTAAATCATTGTCTACTCTGGACACTTCATCTCAGGGCCACCTTTAGGATTCAATACAAGCCTTGAAGTGTTATCTTAAAAAGACCAAACTTTTGCATTGAGGGAGATCATGCCTATTTTTACCTCTCAAACATGGGACCGCTCCCGATGGCCTAACTGGTTAGAGCGTCCTCCTCGGAGGTCATGAGTTTGAACCCCAGCCGAGTCATAACAAAGACATAAAAATAGTATTAGCAGCTGCTTCACTTGGCACTCAGCTTGGTTGGCCTGATGTTAGGTTAATGTGACTGGGTGGGATATGATGCTACATGCCTGCAGCATGATGCCCCAGTGCTAGACATCACTATAAACTGCCACACTGCAGTCATCATAGTGATATGTCTGAAAAATTGTTAAAGCTACGTTAAAAATCCTAATCACATAAACTCACACACACACACACTCAAACAGGGACAGGACGATATACACAGGCCCATTCATCTTCGATTAAGTGGGTTATTCTCTCTGCATATTGAGAAATAACACCAGCTTAGATGATTTTGTTGCACATTTCGGCTGGCAAGGTTAGAGCAGTCACCAGAAGCATTGCCTTGGATCGGAACTGTTCTCTAACTGATATTATCCATGCTGTGGGATGGAGATCGGAGTCCACATTCACCAGGTTTAACTTCAAAGATCTTTCATCCCAAAGAACTCAACTTGATCTGGTGGGGTCTATAGCTGTGGCACAATAGGTTACCTTTCCAGATCATTCAACAGTTTCATAAGACACAATTTCATGACTGCTGCTAGATTTGCGGGAGAAAAAATTTTCCCATATTGAAGCCACTCCCTGGCAGCTCACATTGTCTGCACTTAAGTGAATCTGATAATGGAATTCACACTAAAATCACCTGGAACTAAATTAATGTGGCATGGAAAATGTGGCATGGTTTGGATGCCATACCCCTTAAAAAAGTCTGCCATGATAGCAGATTATTTGCAAAATTATGTACAAGCAATGTTAATCAAGTCTACAAACAATATTGCAGTGTACATATCGTCAGACTGGAAAAACATATGTAGAGAAGTATGTGAGCTATTTTTATGTTACTTCTAAATTCAAGTACCCTTTCACACAAGCATCAGAGTCTCAAGTCCTAAAGTCTAATCTTGTTAAAATGGGCTTCGCCCTATTACTTGGAAAGAGACAATTCCAAAGTCATGTGCTTGAAGCCTCATTAAACAAGACTTGAGATGTCTGATGTAATGGCTGGCTAAAAAAATATTCACGCATATAGCTTGACTGGTCCCATGCCATAAATTTGAATTAGCCACTAACTTAGCTACAAAACAAGAACCAGTCTCTCTAATAAATCGAACAGTTGATCAATATAAGTCATGTGTTTATTTAGCTTAGGCTTGTCATCCATTGGCAAATTCAAGAAGCTGCTGGAATCCAAAAATAAAGAAAATGGACCCCCTACAAAAAGAAATAAGCCAAACAAGGATGCAAAGTTTGATGAAAACCATGTTCACACATTTCAAGTACACCGGAAAACAGGACAACAAATTGGAAGTAGGTTTTGAAACAGGTCGAACACAACAAAAGTAACTTTTGGCATGTGTAAGACAGCAACTGGCAAGATTGTAATTTTGCTGCAGCAGATGCACCAACCATTAAAGCCATGATTACACTGAATAAAGAGCAAAGAGATAATATGCCATACCTATTCAGTACAGTCTATTGTGTTAAGTATGCCATACCTATTCAATACAGTCTATTGTGTTGAGTATGCCATGCCTATTCAATACAGTCTATTGTGTTGAGTATGCCATGCCTATTCAATACAGTCTATTGTTTTGTGTATGCCATACCTATTCAGTACAGTCTATTGTGTTGAGTATGCCATACCTATTCAGTACAGTCTATTGTGTTGAGTATGCCATACCTATTCAATACAGTCTATTGTGTTGCGTATGCCATACCTATTCAGTACAGTCTATTGTGTTGCGTATGCCATACCTATTCAGTACAGTCTATTGTGTTGAGTATGCCATACCTATTCAATACAATCTGTTGAGTTGCGCATGCCATACCTATTCAATACAGTCTATTGTTTTGCGTATGCCATACCTATTTAATACAGTCTAGCAAAAAAAAAAGTACAAATTTCATCAGAATTTTAAGTGATGGATCAACAGCAGTGCCATTGTCAAACAAGAAATTGTATATGTATATTATCTCTCACCATCTGAGAGAAAATACCCTTTACAAGATTGGTTGGGATTGAGATCAGTAAAGAAAGAAAATGGCATTGTTTAAAACTAACTGCTTTATTAATTTATCAACATTCATACATGTAACTGTGCTTTTGTACTGAATTTGATATTCCTCATAAATGCTCAAATAACTCTGTCCTGGTACCCTCAGGGGGTCAGAGGTCCTGGACCTGCCACCCATCAACACTATTTTAAAGCCTTGTATGTGGTTCAGTAGTGTTCCACTATTGGCAATATTTTGGAGGCATCAAAATGTCCATTGACATTAGCAAAGTCAGGCACAGGTACCTGGATGACAGGGACTTTAACATTGTAAAATAATTTGTATAAAACTTTCGTGACAGTCAGCTATGTAGTGCAATTTGCTGTGTTTATTTTCTCTGATCCAGACATTATTATTTTCTCTCAAGTTGGGTTCAAAATGCAAATTTATGTTTCATCATCTGTGACCATCTCATTCAAAGATATCTGGTCACTCCTTTCAGTTTGGTAAGTAGCTCTTTGTCAATTTGAGCCTGAGTCTGTTTTTGATTAGCCTTCAAACCCATATGATTTGACAATGGTGGAAGATTAGTATGGACACTTGCAAACCCATACAATTTGACAATGGTGGAAGATTAGTATGGACACTTGCAAACCCGTACAATTTGACAATGGTGGAAGATTAGTATGGACACTTGCAAACCCATACAATTTGACAATGGTGGAAAATTAGTATGGACACTTGCAAACCCATACAATGACAATGGTGGAAGATTAGTATGGACACTTGCAAACCCATTCAATTTGACAATGGTGGAAGATTAGTGTGGACACTTGCAAACCCATGCAATGACAGTGGTGGAAGATTAGTATGGACACTTGCAAACCCATACAATGACAATGGTGGAAGATTAGTATGGACACTTGCAAACCCATACAGTTTGACAATGGTGGAAGATTAGTATGGACACTTGCAAACCTATACAATGACATTGGTGGAAGATTAGTATGGACACTTGCAAACCCATACAATGACATTGGTGGAAGATTAGTATGGACACTTGCAAACCCATACAATGACAATGGTGGAAGATTAGTATGGACACTTGCAAACCCATACAATGACGATGGTGGAAGATTAGTATGGACACTTGCAAACCCATTCAATTTGACAATGGTGGAAGATTAGTATGGACACTTGCAAACCCATACAATGATGATTGTGGAAGATTAGTATGGACACTTGCAAAAGGTAAAGGTTAAGGTCTCAATTTCAGTTTTGATCTCCACAATCTCTCTTTGAAACATTGAACTGTTGTTTCAGTATTCCTCTTCCAAATGTTTTGACACAGTATTTTTGTATGTATGTATGTATGTATGTATGTACATGTATATCACTATCCATCCATCTAAACAGCCATCCATCCATCTTTTCTTTCCTCAACTAGCCTCCACACCTGTATCATTGAATGTATTCCTATTTTCAGTATGGTTGTGTAGTTTCCACCTGTTCGGATGGTTCAGTCAAGGTGTGGTCACATAAAGGCATGGAGATCACCACCCTTTATGGACATACACAGAGGGTTAATGGCTGTGACATGTTTGTCAGTGTATCAGGGGCAGGCAAGGAGGAGGATACCAGTAAGATTTCAGCATTGAAATTTTATATTTGTATAGGAATTATGTGTATGTAAGCATGAGAGCACAGTACTAGCTATATGGCACCAATGAAAAAATAAGTTCTGAATGGTAAAGATAAAGAATAGCAAGAAACTTTTAGGAAGATAAAGTCCAAATAAACAAGGTAATGACATAAAAAGTTTATAAAGGCTGTATAAAACATCAAATAAAATATAAAGATGTGAAAATTTTCGTAAAGGTATATAAACAAACAATAAAGGTAAAGATGTAAACATTTTGTAAAAATTTACATAAAAGATAAAGTTAATGCATAACATCCTTTAAATGTTGGGTAAATATTATCCAAACTGCATTTCCAAGAAAATTTCCAGGATTTTCTTAAGTGGTACATCAATATGAAGTCTGAGTTAACAAAGAAAAACATATGTCATATAAGGTGGAAGTTGACTATCAGTCAATCAGAATTTGTTTCTGTTAGTGGGCATCGGCAGGGTTTGTACTCTGATCAAGGTTCCCACTTCAGAAGGGTATGCATGAGTTGGGTATATCACTGTAGGGATCTGGCATGGTATTTCCTTCAACAAGTATGTTTGAATCAGGCATGTGACAGACACAATAGCATCTCATTATTGGGGTTTGGCATGTGACAGACACAATAGCATCTCATTGTAGGGGTTTGGCATGTGACAGACACAACATCTCATTGTAGGGGCTTGGCATGTGACAGACACAATAGCATCTCATTATAGGGGTTTGACATGTGACAGACACAATAGCATCTCATTATAGGCATCTGGCATGTGACAGACACAATAGCATCTCATTATAGGGGTTTGGCATGTGACAGACACAATAGCATATCATTATAGGCATCTGGCATGTGACAGACACAATAGCATCTCATTATAGGGGTTTGGCATGTGACAGACACAATAGCATATCATTGTAGGGATCTGGCATGTGACAGACACAATAGCGTCTCATTGTAGGAATCTAACATGGTTCATCCTTCTGGAGATATACACAAGTCAAATATGTGAGTGCTAGATGTGACAAACACAATTACCATCTCATTGTAGGGATTGTGTATGGTTCACTTCAAAAAGTATGCATGAATCAGCATGTGTGTCTTATGTGTGATCAGTACAATACCACCTCAGTGTAGGTATCATGCTTGGTCACTGTTTAGGAGGTTTCCACAAGTTATGTACATGTGTTTTATATGCAACACACCACTTCAGTGTAGGGATCGTGCATGGTTCACCATTTAGAAGGTATACACAAGATAGTTATGTGTGTCCTGTATGTAATTAACACAAATACCACCTCACTGTAGGGATCATGCATGATTCATACATGTCAAACATTACAAATGATAACTTTATTATGATTCTTATTTCATTATGATAACTATTATGATTCCAATTTCAGTGCATTTCAGAAAATGGGTGGTAATTTGTCAGTAATTCTGAGTCCCAATGGGCATAATGAAATCACAGTAATATCAACCTTACCTATAACTTTTAACACTTTTTTTGCTATAAATTGATGTTTGACCATCCAGTATCATGTTACAGTTGTGCATAATTTTGGATTTCCTGTTTTCAGATGAAGAGAATGCAGACTGGGCCACATGGGCAGAGACCTCTGCTGACCTTGACCCCAAAATGGCCAAGAAAGATGTAAAACTTGAGGACGTCATGGTGGTTACATGTGGGGATGATGGGACCGTCAGAGTATGGCACCCCCTACAGGTAAAATTTGCATCTCATCTTACATGAATGCAAAGAAGTAAAAATGTATTACCTTTTTTCTGTTGAATATATTCCCAGATCACATTGACGTCAGGAAATAAATTCTGCCACCTCTTGAATCCAGTCCTCCAGGTAAGACAAAAATCTTGTCTTTTCCTCCATTATACCATATAGACAAAGGGAAGAAACTCTTGCCAGTTACTTTATCAGTATACTGGATTTTAATCAGTTTAACCAAATACTTCTAACAAGATGCAGGACAACAAAATCATCCCCTTTAAGGCCTTGATTACACAACATCACCTCTCAATATGCATCAGAAATAAACTTGAATTCTTTTTATAAAGTTGGCTTAGTTGTTTGCTTCATATTTGCAACCTTACTTTGTATTTTAACCCTTTACCTCATGTTAGCACCTTTGGACGCCTCTACTCCATTCTCATGAAAGTGCCTTTTGACGCCTCTACACCATTCTCATGGAAGTGCCTTTCGACACCAACTGTAAACATCAGCCATTTTGAGCGGGTTTTCATAGCGCCAATTTTCAGGGAAAACCCCCTGTTGGATACTACATTCTTTGGTGTGAATGACCGTTATGTCAGATCACATGGTCACTGTTTAAGATCTGGTTAAAATCTGCTATTTAAAGTAACTGGGTCATATTCTCCACTCACCAAAATGGAGGCCGCAGATTTCATTCAGTACTTACTTCAGTTTTCACGTTTAGGATTACAGCTATGAAAGCTTCAATAACTTAAGTAAAGGCTCTGATATTGATGTAGGCAGCAATTAGTTTTTATAAATTATCAGATTCAGATGATTAGTAATGTAGACATAGACAAAGAACTTGTAAATTTTGATTATGAGAAATAGCTACGGTTGGTCATGCAGCTTCACTGACTTGACGGTGAATGAGTTCTCTCAACATTTTAAAGCATGTAAAAAATTCTTCTATGAAAAATAATTATACAGCTATAATAGTCGGATTTTACTGTAAAATCTTTTTATACATAATAGATGTGTACCAAAAATGTAAAATGGTTAAAATTGATGTTAGACGTAACATATACTATACTGCTTAACAGTTAACAGGCAGGCCTGTGTGTATGGGGTCAAAAAGGTAACAGACATTCTGCTTATAGAGCACTGCACTGGGTAACTTTGCTACATGTATATCGAAGGTCTAAAAAGCCATACACTCTATGAGGTAAAGGGTTAATCAATCACAAAATACATTTTTTGCAGTTTGTGGACTTTGATTTTCTGACCTTCTTGTCCATTATTGTATCACTGGTAGTCATTGTTTGTTTTCTTACTTGTGAACACCGCTGCAGATTTTTTGCTTGTTTATTAATGAGTGTGTTATTGTTATAGTGAATACTTATGGGTTATTAGTTTTTGTTGTTGTTTCAGGTAAACAGTGATGACCAAATGATTGAAGTGCATTAAGTTTAACATCAGCAAAGGCACACATAAGACATGTCTGGCTTGTACTAAGCATTCCTCAGTTTCTCCATGCAGTGTTTGTTCTACATGGTCAGAAAAAACATGGTCCATGTGTTATGTATATTTAATTTGCATTGTTTGTTTGGGTTTTCTTAAATTTATTATAAATTATGGACAATTGTATTATGGACTTGTCCTTGTCCAAAATCAAGTTCATGTTATACTGGACCAGTAACATTTATCATGGTAAACAACTAGTACCAACTTGAAATTAATATTTCCCTATGAGTGTGGGTTAAATATTAGAATCATTATCTTAGTCTGATTCAAGGACATTTTATGTTTACCAAAATCACAATGATCTGGCAAATCTGCTGAAAGTGAATGCATTTGACCTTAGCTCATAACTAAGGATTTAAAGAGCTAAGGTCCCCACCATCCTTTTAACAATGGATATAAAGAGCTGAAGTCCCCACCATCATTATAACAAGGGAGTTACAGAGATGAAGTCCCCATCATCTTATAACAAGGGAGTTAAAGAGCTAAAGTCAGCACCATCAATTTAACAAGGGATTTAAAGAGCTAAGGTCCCCATCATCATTTTAACAATGGATATAAAGAGCTAAAGTCTCCACCATCATTATAAATAGGGAGTTAAAGAGCTAAAGCCCCAACCATCATTATAACAAGAGAGTTAAAGAGCTGAAGTCCCCACCATCATTATGACAAGGGAGTTACAGAGATGAAGTCCCCACCATCATTATAACAAGGGAGTTACAGAACTAAAGTCCCCACCATCATTGTAACAAGGGAGTTAAAGAGCTAAAGTCTCCACCATCATTATAACAAGGGAGTTAAAGAGCTAAAGTCCCCACCATCATTATATAGAGGGAGTTGAAGAGCTAAAGCCCCCTACCCCCTGATTAGTATAACTAGGGATTAAAAGAGCTGAAGTAACCTCGGCTAGATCAGTGAGTAAAAGAGTTTTGAATGTCATGTTTCAAAAGCATACAAAGAATGAAATATTGACAGATGGAATGAATATAGAACATATCTTGCTTAAACATGAAAAAGTTGAGGTATTGTAAATACTTGCAAATAATGGAGCTGACTCCCAAATTGATGTAGATGAGATGACTGGACCTCAGTCCCTAGTCCCCATTGAGCTACAATGTCTTCACCTTGGTTTAGTTTAACAAGAGCTACTTTGGAGCTCTTGTTTAAAAATGAAACACTTGATTTCTGATATCATGTGAACTGCACATGCCAAAATCAACATTCTTCTTAAGTTTATATGCTTTGAATCATAGTGCTTGAAAATTAAATTTGTGTCTTTGAAAACTACTTGAATTTCCTGATGAATACTTGTATGAACCATGGAGGTAGTGACCTGCCTCCTCAAGTGGAGAAAGATCAAATTGATGCACTTTGGTCTGTTACTTTATGCCTTGGTGATCCCAGCACAAGGTCACAGTCCAGATCATCAGATTGCTGGCAGGCACATTGTCTGATTCATTGTTGAGAAGAAGCCAGACTGTCCATTCATCTGTCAGTCAGTGGTTTTGTGTACTTTCAGGGCACCCAGTGATAGACCCCTTTGCAGTGGGGTGGAACCACAAACTGTCCACCTTCATCTCTCCAGCCCCAGATCCAGAATCCTGGGCTGTGGTTGATTTTTTTGTCATTTGGGATGGATTTTAGGGGGCCAGATCTGCAAGGTGGTTCTGATAGCCCCTTTTCAACAGGATAGATCACAGGTGAATGGTCTACTCTCTCTAGCAATAGATGTTCCAGGAAATTTCCTGTGTTTCCAAACCTGCTCAAGCAATCTCAATCAGTTTATCCATTCCTGCCCAGACAGGTCTTTCCTATATGCTTGGCTTTTGTCAGGAGATCATGCACAGAAAGGCCCATTAAGGATCTCACAGTCTATCAGGCCTTCCATTTGTAAGGTATGTGATGGAAGGTGGTGTATATTTTGAGACTGATGCTAGACACTAAGATCATCCCTTTGAGGGCTTTATTTTTCTCAATCTTGCTTATGTTTTTCTCTGGATCTTTGAGAGGAAAAGGTTAGCATCTTTTGCAACCAAGGACTACTGCTCTGTGATCTCCAATACATTCAGACAACATGGGAGAGGAGATGTAGGTGAGGACAAGGACCTGTTGGACCTGCCACTTTTGACTTTGAATCAGCTACAGTCACTCACCCTTGTCACCAAGTTGAACCTTTCATGGGTATTGTATGGCTCAACTCAGACATATTTGATGAATACATTGAGAGAGATGATGATGCAAGTTCTTGAGACTTCCATTGATGAATATATGGAGAGAAATGATGCATTATCTTGTCACTCCCCTTGATGCATACATTTAGGGAAAGAAGATGCAAGTTCTTGTCACTTCCTTTGATGAATACATTGAGAGAGATGATGATGCAAGATCTTGTCACTCCCCTTGATGCATACATTGGGAGCAAGAGATGATGATGGAAGATCTTGTCACTCCCCTTGTTGAATATATTGAGAGAGATGATGAAGCAAGATCTTGTCCGTGCTCTCAGTCCTGAAATGCACAGAAAACAGCTGCAGGACCTGAAATTACCTGTTTCAGTAAAAGTCAGGAATTGTGACATAAATCCTAAATCATAGGCATCTTGGCTTAAGTGGGTGATACACTCAGAAATGTTTTAGAACTAGATATGCCTTATTTCAACTCATGAGATTCAAGTGATCTCAACAAGCCTCGCATTCAGACACAACGTTTCAATTTTTTGACATCACTGAAGCCATTGCCTGATATCCACAGTCAACCTTCTCTAACTTCTATTTCAAAGAGCTAGTGTTACAGAGAAGGGAATTGAACCTGGTGGGTCCAGTGACTGTAGCCCAGATGACTACAATTACATTAACCATCCTAATGACAGCATAACTTTATAGGCATGGGTTTGCAGTTTTTGTATAAGCCCGGATTTTTTTTTTGGTACTCAGATGGCATGTGTTTATCATTATAGACATAATGGCATTACATGTCACATGACCATCAGTTGTGCTGCCCTCTTATTAGGGGAACAGTTTGTTCTTCATATCGGGACTCCAGCCAGATCTCCCTCAAAGGGTTGATGTGGAAGAGGTTGGATGCTTGTGCTTTTCCTCCCTTAATACCTAATCTCCTAACATTAATGTGATAGGGGAATGTACTTGATGAAGAAAATCAATTCTTGGTAAATTATATTCCTTCAAGAATACTTACCAGATCACAATAAAATGCCCTCGCATACCTTTCCACAAATGCGAGCAACCTTGCTAAAGTGTTGCTCAGCCAAAAATAGTAAACGTCTGGTATGTGAGTAGCCACCAAGTACTGGGAAGAAGAGGTAATTGGTGAGAGTTTCTTTACTTTGTCTATATGTTGTATTAATGAGGGAGACAAAGTTTTCATCTTTCCAGGAGAGCTAGATTCAAGAGGTAGTGGAATATAGTCATTTATTCTCATCAGTGTTGGTTATTTGATTACTGGGAAGAAATAATAATTGTCAACCATCAGGTTACAAGAACAAAGGTTAAATTTTCACCTTTAGTGGAAGGATTTTCTTCTGATGCCATTTATTTAGTTCCATTTTCACTCTTACAGGCAAATGAACTAGCATGTCTAACTGGACATTCTGATAAAGTGACAGCCATTGCTTCAGACACTACTGGTCATCTCTGCTCAGCCTCATTGGATAGAAGTGTGAAGTTGTGGGCACCTGACTTGTCACATGAGCATCTCCTTGGTAGCCATGATGCTTCTGTGACCTTTGTTGCAACAACCTTGGACAGTAATGGTGCTGTTTTGATTACTGGGAGCAGGTATATATCTCACTTATGTTCAGAAAATCATTATATTCTGATATAGGTAGACAACATGCATCCCTACTTTAGAATTGGGAGGAGATTCTAGGACACTTGAGCAAAAGTTGATTAAGATTATTTATAAAGTCATAACTGAAGGTGTGAAATTGAGAGATGATGAGATTGCCAAGTTGGTTGATAGATGAGATGTATGAATAAATAGAGACAGCCACAGACATAGATAAAATATAGCAGTAGATGGTAGTAGTGCTGGTTTGATAATTGGGAATAGGTACATATGGTAAATATGTTCTGAAAAAACATCAGATAGTCTGTAGACAACATGTAATACTGCTGGAAATGGGGGGAAAATGTCAGGTAGTCTATAGACAACATGTGACCCTACTAGAAACAGGGAAAATGTCAGGTAGTCTGTAGACAACATGCAACCACACTGGAAACGGGGAAAATGTCAGGTAGTCTGTAGACAACACGCAACCCTACTAGAAACGGGGAAAATGTCCGGTAGTCTGTAGACAACATGCAACCATACTAGAAACGGGGAAAATGTCAGGTAGTCTGTAGACAACATGCAACCTTACTAGAAACAGGGAAAAATGTCAGGTAGTCTGTAGACAGCATGCAACCTTACTAGAAATGGGGAAAATGTCAGGTAGTCTGTAGACAACATGCAACCCTACTGGAAAGAGGGAAAAATGTCAGCTAGTCTGTAGACAACATGCAACCTTACTAGAAACAGGGAAAAATGTCGGGTAGTCTGTAGACAGCATGCAACCTTACTAGAAATGGGAAAAATGTCGGGTAGTCTGTAGACAGCATGCAACCTTACTAGAAAGGGGGGAAAATGTCGGGTAGTCTGTAGACAGCATGCAACCTCCTGAAAGAGGGAAAATGTCAGGTAGTCTTTAGACGGCATGCAACCCTGCTAGAAAGAGAGAAAAATGTCAGTTAGTCTGTGGACAGCATGCAACCCTGCTAGAAAGAGGGAAAATGTCAGTTAGTCTGTAGACAACATGCAACCCTACTAGAAAGAGGGAAAATGTCAGGTAGTCTGTAGACAGTATGCAGCCCTACTAGAAAGAGGGAAAATGTCAGCTAGTCTATAGACAACATGCAACCCAACTAGAAAGAGGGAAAATGTCAGGTAGTCTGTAGACAACATGCAACCCTACTAGAAAGAGGGAAAATGCCAGGTAGTCTGTAGACAGCATGCAACCTTACTAGAAACAGGGAAAAATGTCGGGTAGTCTGTAGACAGCATGCAACCTTACTAGAAATGGGAAAAATGTCGGGTAGTCTGTAGACAGCATGCAACCTTACTAGAAAGAGGGAAAAATGTCGGGTAGTCTGTAGACAGCATGCAACCTCCTGAAAGAGGGAAAATGTCAGGTAGTCTTTAGATGGCATGCAACCCTGCTAGAAAGAGAGAAAAATGTCAGGTAGTCTGTAGACAACATGCAACCCTGCTAGAAAGAGGGAAAATGTCAAGTAGTCTGTAGACAACATGCAACCCTACTAGAAAGAGGGAAAATGTCAGGTAGTCTGTAGACAGTATGCAGCCCTACTAAAAAGAGGGAAAATGTCAGCTAGTCTATAGACAACATGCAACTCAACTAGAAAGAGGGAAAATGTCAGTTAGTCTGTAGACACCATGCAACTCTACTAGAAAGAGGGAAAATGAAAGGTAGTCTGTAGACAAGATGCAACCCTACTAGAAAGAGGGAAAATGTCAGCTAGTCTATAGACAACATGCAACCCAACTAGAAAGAGGGAAAATGTCAGGTAGTCTGTCGACAACATGCAACCCTACTAGAAATGGGGAAAAATGTCAGGTAATACGAGCAGATACAACATGAAACCTTACTAGAAAGAGGGAAAATGTCAGGTAGTCTGTAGACAACATGCAACCATACTAGAAATAGGGAAAAATGTCAGGTAATATGAGCAGATACAACATGAAACCTTACTAGAAAGAGGGAAAATGTTGGGTAGTCTGTAGACAGCATGCAACCCTACTAGAAAAAGGGAAAATGTCAGGTAGTCTGTAGACAGCATGCAACTCTACTAAAAAGAGGGAAAATGTCAGGTAGTCTGTAGACAACATGCAACCTTACTAGCAAGAGGGAAAATGTCGGGTAGTCTGTAGACAACATGCAACCATACTAGAAAGAGGAAAAAATGTCAGGTAGTCTGTAGACACCATGCAACCCTACTAGAAAGAGAAAAATGTCAGGTAGTCTGTAGACAACATGCAGCCATACTAGAAAGAGGGAAAATGTCAGGTAGTCTGTAGACAACATGCAACCCTACTAGAAATGGGGAAAAATGTCGGGTAGTCTGTAGACAGCATGCAACCTTACTAGAAATGGGGAAAAATGTTGGGTAGTCTGTAGACAGCATGCAACCCTACTAAAAACAGGAAAAATGTCAGGTAGTCTGTAGACAACATGCAACCCTACTAGAAAGAGGGAAAATGTCAGGTGCTGTGTAGACAGCATGCAACCCTACTAGAAAGAGGGAAAATGTCAGGTAGTCTGTAGACAGCATGCAACCCTACTCGAAAGAGGGAGAATGTCAGCTAGTCTATAGACAACATGCAACCCAACTAGAAAGAGGGAAAATGTCAGGTAGTCTGTAGACAACATGGAGCTCTATTAGAAAGAGGGGAAATGTCGGGTAGTCTGTAGACAGCACACAACCCTACTAGAAATAGGGAAAAATGTTGTGGGGTCTGCAGTCAGCATGCAACCCTACTAGAAAGAGGGAAAATGTCAGGCGGTCTGTAGACCGCAAGCAACCTTACTAGAAAGAGGGAAAGTGTCAGGTAGTCTGTAGACAACATGCAACCCTACTAGATATAGGGAAAATGTCAGTTAGTCTGTAGACAACATGCAACCCAACTAGAAAGAGGGAAAATGTCAGCTAGTCTATAGACAACATGCAACCCAACTAGAAAGAGGGAAAATGTCAGGTAGTCTGTAGACAACATGCAACCATACTGAAAATAGGGAAAAATGTCAGGTAATATGAGCAGATACAACATGAAACCTTACTAGAAAGAGGGAAAATGTCAGGTAGTCTGTAGACAGCATGCAACCTTACTAGAAAGAGGGAAAATGTCAGGTAGTCTGTAGACATCATGCAACCTTACTAGAAAGAGGGAAAATGTCAGGTAGTCTGTAGACATCATGCAACCTTACTAGAAAGAGGGAAAATGTCAGGTAGTCTGTAGACACCATGCAACCTTACTAGAGAGAGGGAAAATGTCAGTTAGTCTGTAGACAACATGCAACCCTACTAGAAAGAGGGAAAATGTCAGGTTGTCTGTAAACAACATGCAACCCTACTAGAAACAAGGAACAATGTCAGGTAATATGAGCAGATACAACATGAAACCTTACTAGAAACAGGGAAAGAATTCTAAGATAAATGAGTGAAGGTAGGTCAAGGTTTAGAGAAAGAGGTGGTGAACTTACTAAGTTGGTTGATAGATTAGAGGAATAGATAAAGGTATAGATAGACAAAGGGATAGCAACAGTAATAGGTATCAATATAGTGTTTAGACGTGTAGACCTTTTCACATTTGTTGAAAATATTTTGTTTACTGTGATGTTAAAGACAAATTTATCATCTGGAATCCTTGTTATTTGTAACATAGAATACCTTTTATTAGTGTCAAGACATGTCATAAAAATCATGTCACACATTGACATTTTTAGCAATACTGTATAGTGACAGCGTAGAATAATGCATAGTCTGTAACATTATGTGATTTATTTAATTTGGCATTCATTTTTCACTAGATTTAATTTAGATTGAATAATACCATATGCCACTCTTAGCAAATGGCTTAAGGCATATAATATTATTCAAACGAACATTCTTGTCCACAATGAAATTGTAAATTTCACTACAGTAGTCCCCGTCTTTTATGGCCACCCCTTCTGCACCAGGAAAGTGGCCGTATAAGACGGGTGGCCTTTCCAGAGGGAGATTGTATTTGTGAGAAGTATATGTATGTATGTATATGTATGTGTATGTAGTAAGAAAGCTAAATGAAACTTCAAAGTATTTAATATCTTCATTTAAAAGTAACATTAATTATTAAAAAGGTTCTTTAATACTTATTCTTAAGCATGAAATGCGAGTGGTGTATTGTGATGGCATGTGCATTGCAAAACCATTCAAAAGTGTCATTTAAATCTTGGTACATACATTGCTTGGCATTCACAATCATTCTTTTTCCATTTACTCCATTTTTCCACCACTGCAGAATATTCTTGTTATCTGTTAGGATGTTGTTTATTTGCATCTTCGCAACATAACATTTTTTGGCAAGATTGAACTCTTTCCACTGTCTTTGAGTAAAATAACATTAACTTTTCTTCTGAAATATTAATTTTTCGTTTTGGTGATGATATATTAAAGTTTGGAAACAATTTATTATTATGTTGCTAATTGTACAGTACTACAATTTAATTATGCAGACGAAATTTTTATAGATTAGATGAAATGCCTAAAGGAAATGATACATGTATTGTCACGTGATTTTTAACTCTTCATCTGGTACCCTGTTCTGTTCAAGGTTAATTTCTCTGTTAATCCACAAAATCTCTGTGTAGCTTTGCTGACCATGTTATAATCTTGACAATTACATCTGGTCTTAATCTTCAATGAGGAGAATTCAACCACTTTGTGAAGCCGAAAACTGAATCACAACATTGTAAACCCCATTTCCTGTAAACGTCAGCGTTGGTAGATAATGATACAGTATTAACCTTAGTGGTGCATATACTTTAGCCAACAAAGGAAATTATGCCAGTTGCCTAAAATAATAATGATAATGATAATATTAAAGATAATAATAATGATAATGATAATATTAAAGATAATAATAATGAAAATGATAATATTAAAGATAATGATAATGTTAAAAGATAATAATAATGATAATATTAAAAATAATGATAATATTAAAGATAATAATGATGATGATAATATTAAAGATAATAATATTAATAATACATAGAAGATAAAGAAGAATGGTATTCAGTGCTTGGTATTTGCTCAAAAAGCAAGTTTGAAAGGTGAGGCTGCATTCAGAGGTCACCTGTGTGCAAAGGTCAGCTTGGCCATTTCACTTGCCCAGTTATTGACAGGTTTGACTAAATACATCCTACTCAATTTTTAGGTTTTGTAATATTTCTTTATTTTATTTTCTTTATTTTATAATATAAACTATTATATATAAGTAACCAAATTTTACTGTGTTTCCTTGCAGGGATGGTGTATTGAAACTTTGGGCTGATAACTCAGATGAAAGCTTATCCAAGACTGACATTAGACTCACCTGTGTTATGACTTTAAAGGTACAGTCAAAAACTCTTTGACTCTTATTAATTTACTTATAATGTGCATGAAAACAGTATGGATCTAAATTTGAGATTAAAATTGCAATGGGATTTCAGGGTGTCTTCTTTTTGTTTTGTTGATGATTTCAAATATACTGCATAGACTCCCACCTGTCTATGCAATTTAATATTCTGGGTCTTTGCTGTTTGAAGGTGAGTCTGTGTTGTATGTGGGCACAGTAAACATATGCTAAGATTACATTAATTAAAGCATCCATGTTTACTGAGATTAAATTAATTATGGACCAGTATAAATCTTAGAAGACTTCCAGTATTAGGTAAATACTGATATGAATCCCCCCTCCATTTTTTTCATGTACCCATTTACAAGCAATATTTAATAAATATACATGTTATAAAAGCAAGTGATACTTATTAATTTACAAAGAGTTTAAGATGGAAAAAAAATGCTCTGCTATCTGATTGTGAACATTTGTCCACCGTGTTCAAAATTCCTGCAAAAAGACAGGGCATTCGGTAATACCAAGTTGTCTTGTTTGATAACAGCGCATAATGCCATTCTTACTTTTATTACCAAATTGTCTTGTGTGCTAACAGTGCATAATTCCATTCTTACACTGTAATACCAGATTGTCTCATGTGCTAACAGTGCACAATGCCTTTCTTACTTAGTAATTCCAGATTATCTTGTGTACGAACAGTACATAATGCCATTCTTCCTTAATATTACCTAATTGTCCTGTGCGCTAACAGTGTATAATGCCATTCTTACACTGTAATAACAAATTGTCTTGTGTACTAACAGTGCATAATTCTATTCTTGCACTGTACCATATTTACCATATATTGGGACACCATATTTGTTGGAACACCATAAATTAATTTTAAAAGTAATTCTTTTTTGCACTGTATGTTCTGGGACAAATCTTTTTTTGAGTCGTAAGTTGTGGGACACCTTTTAAATTATTCAGAAATTACATGTCGGAAAATGCACTCCAAATGAAATTTTATTTTAAAAATATAAAACTGTACTTGAGATAAAACTCTTTAATCCACTGTAGCATCATCTCATCAACACAACCCTTCTCATGCACACGTATGATCCATTCTTTTTCAGTGCATGAATATCTTTTTTTTAGCTTTCTTATACTGTAAAAAATTATCATTAGAGGCAACACATCACCTGAAGCGGAAACTGCAAGGACTAAAGTCTGATTTTTTCAAATTGGCATCAGTTATGCTAATTCTCACATTTTTTACCCCCATCTTACCATCAGTCCATCCAGGAATGAGATTAAAGTACACTATAATTTCATCCATGTTAATGATCATATTGTTGGTGAAATCATCTGCTTCTCTTCTGGACTTCACGAATTCATTAAATGATTTTATTTTCTCCAAATCTTCTGGGTGACACAGGGTCATTGATGTCTGTGCGTGAAGCATTATATTGTGTCACTTTAAAAATTGTTCCATTGTTTCAATTTATTTTCAAAATTCCCATGAATACCTGCGAAATGTTAGCTTCCATATCTTGGCCATCTTTGTGTATTAAAAAAAAAATCCCCCCACAAAAAAATCAGCACACTTAAAAGAATCCAAAGTTGGCTTCTGAGGTCAGCTTGCTTTGTAATAAAAATAACCTTTGTCTTTGATGTCCTGTCAGTAAGTTCCAAGAATGAGTTTACTGCTCACTGCCAGTATTGTTTATTCACCACCCAGGCTTCTATGTGCTTGGCGTCTGTAGTTATAATTAATACAGATGGGCATTGATGTCTGTGGGTAAAAAGTATACACAGCAATAACTTGCTTTAATGATACTTTTGTAACCCATGCTAGCTAAAAGATTGTCACCTACACTCATGTGAATGTGTTTTCAAATAATGATTTTTATTTGTGAGATACTGTCATATAGTTGACCTGGATATAATTCAGTCGTGGTTATTTTGCACCTAACACCGTGTCATGCGTGAATGACAATTGTCTTCAACATATCGGTTGATTATTTCTCTCTCGTTTGCGATTTTGTTGGATCCAGTTTTCAGTCGGATAACATATTCAAACCTTTGAGCACAACCAAACATGATTTGTTTCTCAATGTTCATGTCAATGAACAATGTATTGTGTTTTATTGGACATAAGTGATACACGCTACAGTATGGAGCCTATGCTGCATATATGGAATTCATGGATATATTTTATTCTTTTATGCTCATGATGAAAAAAAGGAATAAATGATAACAATACAAGGTTAGTTCTTTCTTTTTATTATCAAATGAACATTTTTTGTTTATCTATTTTATTGCAACATGCAGTGGAGGTGGGGTCACAAATTAAGTACAAATTTATTTTGTTTCTTAAGTCTTGGGACATATGACCTAGGTGAAAAAATAGTCACCATATGTTCTGGGACAGGAAAAAAATTATTTTATTGTGTCCCAGTTTATGCACAGCAAACAATACTGAACTGTACAAGAAAAGATTAAATACATGCATTGTAAGAAATATAGGATACATGAGTATATGCATTCAGTCTCTCTCACTCACTCTCTCCCTTTTTCTCAAACATGCCACTGTTCATTATTACCAATATTCTACAACATCAAACTCCTAACTAAAAATAACATCAGTACTTAATTAAAATATTTTAAAATATTTGGCTTTCTCTGTGGGGGGGGGCTACTCATGAGATAGAATCTGAATGTAAAAGGCTGATTCCCAATCGGTGCTAGGCTGATCCCACCATTACAGTATATTCTGCGCTGATCCCAGCTCAGGTAGAATTGGTACTAGGCTGATCCCAGCTCATTGTAAAAGACTGATTCCCAATTGGTGCTAGGCTGATCCCAGCATTACATTGTATTCTGGGCTGATCCCAGCTCAAGTAGAATTGGTGCTAGGCTGATCCCAGCTCAGTGTAAAAGATTGATTCCCAATTGGTGCTAGGCTGATCCCAGCTCAAGTAGAATCTGTGTTAGGCTGATCCCAGCATTTGAGTGTATTCTGGGCTGATCCCATCTTCAAGTAAATCTATGCTAGGCTGATCCCATTATTATTATTGTGTATTCTGAGCTGATCCCAGCTCAAGGATAATTGGTGCTAGGCAGATCCCAGCATTAAAGTGTAATCTGGGCTGATCCCAGCTTCCGTAGACTGTGCTAGGCTGATCCCAGCCCAAGTAAAATCTGTGCTAGGTTGATCTCAGCATTCAAGTGTATTCTGGGCTGATCCCAGCTTAAGTAGACTATGTGCTAGGCTGATCCCAGCATGCTAATGTATTCTGGGCTGATCCCATCTTTACTAAATCTATGCTAGGCTGATTCCAGCATAAGAGTGTATTCAGGGTTGATCCCAGATTCATGGAATAGAGCTAGGCTGATCCCAGTATGAAGAAATATTCTTATTTATTCCTATTTAAAACTAAAAGAAATGTATTTAATGGGCATGACCTTTAGGTTGTTAGTATAGCTTATGAATATCTGATGGGGAAAAATGCCAAATTGAATTTGATATTAAAATATATCAAATGAGAGCCCACAAGAGGATGCCAGTTTGGAATGTCAAAATCCATTTGGAAGGACTGGTGTCCAAAGCACATGATAGTAAATGTATGTACACAACTGTTCATGAGCAGAAAGAAGTCGGTTAGGGTGAACTCTGATGTAGCACATATAACATGACAAAGACCATAGTGCTAAAGTCTTAATTAGATGGTCCTCCATACAAACTCCAACTGCAGTTGTGGCTGCTCCAATATGAAACGAATGTCCAGAAAAGTTTTTCTCATCATAGCCCATGCGTGCCAGCAGGAGCTTCAAGTATGACAGAAAAAGTTCCCTACTACATGGACGGCCCATGGAATTCACAAATAGAGGAGTATTTGCCCCATGACCTTCAGCCAAAGCACCTTGCTGCCACTGACTCAAATACTGCTCCATACAGGACACAGGACACAACCGCGAGTTCTGAAAGAATGAAATCTTGACACTAGCATGAAATGGGTCCATTTAATAATGAAGATTGCAAGGTCAGTACAAACATAGATTTGTCTGTTGAAAATGACACATCTTAAATCCTCAGGTAGTTGCCTGAAGAAATGCTCTGCAGTGATTGAACTGTGAATTCACCACATCGCAAAAATCCAAAAAATGCCACCAGACACATGCACTGCAGTGACAAATCCACATCTGGTGAAAATTCTCCCTCACTTAACATAGCTGACAACTGCACCACCATCCTGTATGTAATAGGAAATCTGGGCCTACTATTTGAAATGTTGTTCCTTTTTATCCTGTGAAGTATACATTGCAGCCTGTCGGACTCCTGGAAATGGTTACTGTGCCCAGCCTGTAGGTAATGGCATCTAATCCCTGCAAGGTACAGCTTAATTTTGGAGTACTGCAGCTGCAGCCTGGTGTGACAGTATGTGACGAAATAAATCATCTTCTGAATGTACGGGCAAAGAGTAAACATGCACAACAGTGCCTTTTCGAGCCAGATTAACGAACTCTCCTTTGGCAGCACACCATATTAGTCTCGGACAAATTTCATTATAAGAGGTATTTTGGATCAGCCTTTGTTAACGATTTCAGCAGTTGCAGAATTGTCACAGTTCACCAGAATTCTTCTCTTGGTCCACTAATTTCCACATTTTCAAGTTTGCTCTGCATTCGGCATTCAAATGTACATGATGTTGTAAATCTGCAGCAGATGCTGCCAGAGAAATCAAGTACGACACAAAAGCTTGACCAGGGTAGATCACTCTGCATGCAAAATTCAAGTGTCCTAGCAAACTTAGAATCTCCCTTTTTTTACATGTTTTCCTATGAACAACGGACTGCACTGACCTAGTACTATTGCACACAGATAACGCCACCAATCCTGCACACGTTGTGTCAAAATGGCACACAGTATCAATACCCGGAAGTGTTTTTGTTCCATGCCACTAAACAACAGTGGAAGAATGATGAGTTGTAAGATGGTCACGCCTTCAATGAGCCCATATGAAGTGCTCTCCAATAAACCTACATAAAGTGTAGTGCCATATGATGTAGACGGCTGTATCAGTCTCTGCACCCAGAAGACTGCTGAGCTGTGCACACACTATCCAAAAATGTATTTCAGACATGATTTTTCTCCGTTTTAAAGCGGAATTCCGCTTTTCTTCTGACTTGAATCAGATTTTTCTTGATATAGTCCATTTTTTATATCTCCGATCCGGTTTTTTAAAAAACGGTCTGTCCGGTCTCATTCCGCAATGATCCTTGTAAAGTATTCATTCCATATATTAGTTAGCACATGACTCTCATAAAGAGTATTCTGATTGGTCAAAAGTTTAAATTCATCCAATGAATCTTCATGTAATGGAAACTGATGGCAATGGAAAGAAGAAGCATGCTTGCAAAAAATGGTGTCCCGAGTTGTTGAGAGAGACCATGACACGAAAAGTTCAGATAAAGGTTTAAAAAACGTATGGAAATGGGAATGGCTGGAGTGAAAAGTTGACAGAAATTTAGTTGGTTAGTTTATAAGAAAACTGAACGCTAGAGGACTGGCATTTTGTGACCTCTGCAAGAAAGATCTGAATTACAGTAATCACGGTTGGAAGAGTTTGGAACAGCACCTACAAAAGAAGCTGCATACGGAAAAATTGAAGCTCAGAAGGCATCTGGAAAAAGTGCAGTTAATTACTATAAGAAGAAAGATTTCTTGCATGAGAGAACAGAAGCAGACCTCTGTCAGAATATGCGTACTGCATGTCACCAATACAAGTACTAGCTTGAAAGGAAAAGGCTCTCATTGAGAAGGAAAAGAAACAATTGCACATTGAGCCAAAAAAGTCATTGGTGACAAAAAGGAAGGCTAAAGAAATCTTTGCCAAAGCCATAAAAAGATCTCGACTGGCATATCAACAGGTTCTGTCCAGTGGAGAAAAAGACAAGTGAATGTATGGGATTATTTGTATATAGTTGATGTACTTGGTTTATTTTACAGATTTGTTGTGAAAAGAGAGAAGTATAATATGTTTGCTGCAAAAATAGACAAATTAATGTGACTTAATTATGATGTGAACACTGACATGCACATGAAATAATTTCAGCATCAATAGTATTGGAGAACAGATTCATGTGACAATAAATACTGTGAAATTATTCAAGTCAAGTTGAACAATTTTGGTAAGTTTATTAGTTTTTCAAATGATTATTTTGTTTATATTATGATCATAAGTTGCACCAGGATCAGTTTTTTATGATTGTAAAATGTGTTTTTGGCCAGGGGCCTTCAGCCCCCTGGACCCTCTGATTAAGGGCACTGCCCCTCAAGACCCCATTGGGGGAGGACCCCCAAACCCATCTTTAAAATTTTTTCTGCTTTTTTTTTATGGTAGACCAAAATCATGTCTGGTATTTCCATGTCACAGAACACCAGTGGAAGAATAATGTGTTGTAAGATGGTCATGCCTTGCATGTACACATATGAAGTGAAGTAGTCTCCAATGAACCCATATGAAGTGCAGTGTCCATATGATGTGGACGGTTACACCGGTATTTGCACACACAAGACCTGAAGAAGAAACATTGAAAAGCAGAACCAGGCAGTAGGAAATGCTGTGGTGATGTGCCAAATGATCTGAAGTCAACACAAAATTACAAACTGGAAATTTTATCGCTCAGGCAGATATATTTCTCAAAGGGATATGACTGGCACCCACCCAAGACCCGAATAATACTGTTTGATAGATGATGCTTAGCACCCTGATGCTGCCACAATACTAAAAGTATGAGTTTTGAATAATTGAGGATTAAAACTGCATAGCACGAGCAATGTGTGCAAGGCTTGGTTGAACTCCTGCCTAGTTATAGGCAACCCCCTGCCCCCAGTAGGTAAGGAAGAGTGGTCCCAAATCCCAACCCAGCAGTTGTAAATAGTGACACAGAACATGGACAGGGTACTGGGACATGACACTTAGGCAAAAGGGGTACCCTTGGAGTGTTTGTAATGTGGAAACTCTACAACTAAAACCAATGTCAATGATCTGAACCTGAAAGAACTGAAGTGTGGGTTTCTGCAACCAGGTTGTCTGTCATTTCCCATAACCGCAAGAATGCATGAAGTACAAGGAGAAACATGGACTTAATAGAGTCACACAGAAGGCATTGTGAGTGAATCTAGGCAGGACTAGAACGAGGTTTTTTTTTTAGAATACATTTATCAATGGTAGTCTGCGGCAAATGTTTATGAAGTGTTTGCCGAAGTTTTTGAACAAGAAAGGAATTGGTTGGATCAGGGATATTGTTCATTTTCTGTACATAGCCAATAGCCGAGACATAGGTAGATATGGTAGATACTGCACAGTGTTTTTCAAAAAGAATTGAAATGAAAAGTGCCAAATTGGTACTTGAAAAAAGAAACCAAAAGGATGGTGCTATGGATTTTTTAAAGTGGTTGAAAAAATTTGATGTAGTGTTTCCAACTGCGCCTGTAAGCTTCCATGGAACATGGAGAAAGAGCAACTTTTACTAAAATGGACAACTACTCCCAGTCATTAATGTTGGTAGTTCTGGGACCTGTTCTGGGATCCCTTAATGATCATTATCAGACAAACCCCATTATAAAACTGGCAATATGTACCTAAAATAATTCAAGATCATCGAGTTGTGCATAAACTACAATTTAATAAATAATCATTATAGGCTGTAAATATGGTAATATCAAATTGTCTTGTGTGCTAACAGTGCATAATACCATTCTTACACCGTAATACCAAATTGTCTCATGCTAATGGTGCATTATGCCATTTTTGCTTAATGATTCCAAATTGTCTTGTGTGCTAACAGTGTATAATGCCATTACACTGTAATACGACGTTGTCTTGTGTGCTAACAGAGTAATGCCATTCTTACTGAATATTACCAAATTATCTTGTGTGCTAACTGGGCATAATGCCCTTCTTTCTTAACATTTCCAAATTGTTTTGTGTGCTAACAGTGCATAATACCATTCTTATTTAATATTACCCAATTGTGTTGTGAATTAATTGTGTATAATGCCATCTTTTACTGAATGAAATCAACCATAATGTTAAAGATTGTATATTTTTTTTTTAAAATTATTTAAATGTACTTTTCCATTTTGTGTTGTTTGGGACTCTCTCCCACCATTTTGTGTAACCTCAAAATTATCAAGGCTGTCCATTTGACAGCCTTTTTCATAATTATAAACTATACAAATTCTTTTCAAATAATGAATTTTGATAGACCATTGTTATCAGATGCAACATGATGAAATTAAATATCTAATTTGGAATACATTTAAATTTTGTGAACGAAATTAATTAAATCTATCATTTTGAATACATTCAAATTTTAAAATATATTTTTATATATCAGACTATAAATTTCACTTTAGTAACATAATTTATGAAAATGTGATGTACAGTTTATCTCTGTTATCTTTTACAGACCCATGAAAAATCAGTAAATTGTGGCTGCTTTATTGGGACGGATGGCTTGCAGTTTGTTACAGGCTCAGATGATGGTACAATGATACTATGGGAAGTTGTCAAACACTCTCATGCAACATACAGGTATCATGGTTTCTTTTTAAATAGAAGGTGGGGAAGATATAAATGATGAGTAATTTTGTGTTTTAAATTTTAATATGCACACCATAAGGCAGAACATATTATATTGTGAGGTCCATCCATCAGTCTATCACTTAACAATCTGGTTTCCACAAAACAACCTTACTTGTCCACCATCTACAGCTATCAAAATTTTAGGATGGCATGCACTGAGGTAAGGAAAAAGGAAGGGGTTAAGGAAAAAAACCTTTTGATTCTGATACAAAATGCTCAATATTTAAGGCTGCTGTGACTGAGAGGAAAATGGTTTCTGCACAATACCTTAAGTTCTCTGTCATCTAAAGTTACCAGAGTCAGTGGATAGTTTGTATTTGAGTTAGGAAGAACCCTATCAGTTTCAGCTTCAAAAGGTCAAGGTCAGCCTGACTGAAAGAACTAAAATCATTTGTGCAACATAACTCGGGTTCTCCACAATCTACAGATACCTGTGTAGCTTCCTTGCACATGGGCAAAGGAAGAACCCTATTCGTTTTGAACTCAAAAGGTGAAAAGTTAGGGTCACTCTGACTAAAAGAAGAAGGAGTGGTTTCTGCACAATGAATTAAGTTCTCCATCATTAACAGTTTCCAAACTTTGTGGATGGCTTGCACTTCATATAAGGAAGAATTCTATTGAGTTAAGACTCAAAAGGTCAAAATGTCAAGGCCACTGACTAGAAGAAATGAAATGGTTGCCACACAGTGACATTAGTTGTACATGACATGCATTTACCAAACCTTGTGGATGGCTTGCACTACCTTAAGCAGGCTGTTGATTTTGGGGCAAAAGGTCAGAAGTCAAATTCACTGACTGAAACAAGAATTTGTTTTGGCCACTTTTTAATATAGAACTTAGCCATTCAGCTGCATCAAAATGTTGGGGGCATCAGTTTGTATAGACACATATTTAATGTTATTTCATCCATCTCAGATCACACTATCAGACTCATTGCTGTTATAAGTACTAACTACAAGTTAAATGATCATTTTATACAGTAACATTAAAGTTACTTCTTATTTTATTTATTTGCTAGTTTATTCTATGATTTCAAGTCAGTTTCTTTCTGTGCAGCTTGAAGAAGAAACTGAAATACATGGTGGGCAGACCTGTAAGCGATGTGATCTGGAACCACTTGCGGCCAGCCAACCGTGAGGTCTTCTTCTCATGTGACTGGAGTGGAGCAGTGAAAGCATGGAACACACAGCAAAACATCAGTATCACAGACTTTAATTTGCCATCTGCCAATAAGCAGTGAGTGAAATTGGGCCCTTTTTAGAGTAGAGATGTTCAGTTTAATGATGGAACTGCATTTTCCAGACAACCAATGCTGTTCTTTTGAAAATAATCCACTGATTCTTTTCTTCATCAGATTTATATATAAAAGGCAAAACTAATAACTCAAACATTAGTGGTTCAAAATTGCATCTTGTTTAGTCTGGAGTAAAGTCATGTTTTGAATGTGACCTGAAAAACTCAGCACAGCTGAAAACTTAATTTTGTGACCATGACATTTCGAGCTTTATAGATCTGTTGTCCAAGAATGTCTTGGAAATTGATTGAGAAATGTGATGCGATGACTGCAGGGGTCAAGCTAGACTTAAATTTTAGGGAGAAGTGACTTCTCCTTTTGGTCAGAACAGGGAGAAGTGGGAGCTAAATGGGAGAAGTGGGAGCTAAACAGGGAGAAGTGAGACCAAAGCAAGAAAGACGATATATATATATATATATATATATATATATATATAGCTAGCTGCATTATCTTATTTTGATGATGTGCTCTATTTCTCAGTATGCTTTTAACATTTTTAAGCAATGCCTTATTTTCAAGTTGAAAAATATGTGTTATATGTTAGTATCAACATATTTTGTATGCGTATAAAAATTTTATATTCATACCCATTCTATTCATACTTGTAGTATATGTGTGTTTGAACTGAAGTAAATGCAGTGTGTTTTGGCCATATGACTTAAAAAGCACATCAGAAGCTATACATTGTAATTAATTTTAACTGATAGCTGTAACAAGATTAGAGTCTTGTAATTTCAAGTTGGTAAAAATGCTTAATAAACTACCACTTAATTTTTTTATTTTCTACAAGTTTTGCGTAAAATTGCAGTCAAAAAGATTATCTCGCATTCTTTGAAACAGCCCCTAAAACATGTACATAGGAAAAAATGCACAAGTGACTTCAAACCATACTCTTCGTCCTGATTTCATTGTTCCCGATAAAACATTACTGTAACTATTCATAGACAACACACTGAAGCAATAAGTCGATATATAACTAAACCCTTTTTTCCCCAAACCGAAAATCCAAGAATTCGTATTGTACAATGCGAGTGCATCTATTTTTAGAAGGAGGGCTTTTCTTAATATAACTACTCACTTTATTGCTTCGTTACAACAATTCATTAATAGGACTGCATATTTATGGTTGTATTATTTGCCTACCTACTGGTAATAACGATATGCATTGGTTAAATAGTATTTGCTTCATTACTATATATATTTTTCGTATTTTCACGAAAATTAATTACGGTTATAAGAAAACAACCTTGACCTTTGCAGCATTGTTTCGAATTCCACAACTGAGATTGTCACATATTTCTGTCCTACATTATTAAATATTTAGGCTAAATCTCCTATCACATAATATTTAAACTTTGTTTTCATTATATTATATATTTTCCTGAACCTATTTGCCCAATTATTTACGAATACAGACAGTTTAATGAAGTGGTATATCATATACGCAGCGATGTCCGCCATTACAAGTTCCTTTACGGTTTCAGACGATTTTATACAGAAAATACGCATATATGGCCGTTAAAATCTCCATTTATTAAAAAAGAAATAAATTAGAAAACGCCCTTCACCGATCATATTTTTAAAAGCAAATTACTATTTGCATATTGATGTTTAAATTTCGAAACAGAATTTGGTATATTTTCGTCAAAGCACAGTGTGCCCAACTTCATGAAATCAAGCAGTGATATCTTACTCTGGAAAAGGGTTAATGGTCAGTTAGCTATTAAAACTTGCATGTGAATGTGCAAGAATTTCTTTGTCGCCGTAAGCTGACTGGTATCAACACCACGTAAATACATTTGGCCTTGGGTTACAACAGTGCCAGAACTTACTGGCTACAGCGAGGGAGCATCTCAGCGTCGTAATCTACAGTCATTTTACGTCCGAAAAATCAGAGGGCGAAGTCGTTTTCGCTTTCCTAGCAGAAGAAGGCGAAGTTTACGCTTCTCAGGCGACTTTTTTGCCCACTTCGCCTGGTAGCGTGACCCCTGGACTGTATATTGAAAGGATGAAGTATTTTATTGAAGTGTTGAGTATATATTGAAAACATAAAATTTGGTTTTTGAAGTGATGATTTATAGTAAAAGACACTGTACTAGATGCTTTGCTGAGATGACCCCATCCTTGCCAATCCACAAATAAAACCCATTGCATAGATGCAGTTAGGCAGTGACATCGTAACCTAGCAAGTGATTATATTGGTCAGTTTTTCACTGCAGTAAAGACTCATGACTTAAGGTTTTCGTGCCCATCTTGGTCATTACACCATGGGTTTTGGCCATACAACTTCAGATGAGTATAACAGAAACTATTGCTTGTAATTAATTGAACTGATAGGACTAGCTAAATAATAGTATTATAATTACAAATAGGTAATTGAATTTAATCAACTCCCACTTAAGCAAACTATTTAATTGTTATTTTCTAAAACTTCATCAAGAAATAACAAAGCTGAAAACATTTGAAAACCAGTTTGAAACAATCCCTAATACTGTATGTTTGAAACAATCCCTAATACTGTATGTTTGAAACAATCCTAATACTTTATGTTTCCTGATCACATTAACATTAGGGATATAAGCCTCCTACCTTCCGAATCCAGCCTTTTAAAAAGATGAAAGTTTGTCTTTTCTATCTTGTGTAGACACAGAACAATAACTTTTGCCTATTACCTCCCCTTGACACCTCCAGGTGTCACTAGCTTTGAGGTTTTGCTTCCATACTGTCTTTTTGTATATGATACCCCCCACATCAATCCACACCAATGTTTGTGGTCAAAATTAACCATCCAGCCAGGAAATTAAATGATTTGTGTGTATTGATCATTCCTCTGCAGAATGTGTACATAATTTTACATTTGTTCCATTCCATTCCATACACACTAACTTATTGCCAATTATTATAATACCCATACACACTAACTTATTGCCAATTATTATAATACCCATACACACTAACTTATTGCCAATTATTCTTCTACCTATGCACACCAGTGTATTGCCTATTATTTTAATCCCATACACACCAACCTATTGTCTATTTTTATAATTACCATAAACACCAACCTATTACTTATTATTATAATACCCATACACACAAACCTATTGCCTATTATTATAATACCCATACACACAAACCTATTGCCGATTATTATAATTACTATAAACACCAACCTATTGCCTATTATTATAATACCCATACACACAAACCTATTGCCTATTATTATAATTACTATAAACACCAACCTATTGCCTATTATTATAATACTCATTCACACCAACCTATTGCATATTTATTATAGTACCCATACAAACTGTCATATACATCCAACAAACTGTCAAAATGAAGTTGGGATGGTTTTGCTTGAATTAATTTTATTTTAGTAGTAGAAGTTGTGGTACTAGTATGTTGTCCTTGTTCTTGGCATTGTTATTGTCCTTGTTCATGGCATTGTTATTGTCCTTGTTCTTAGCATTGTTACTGTCCTTGTTCTTAGCATTGTTATTGTCCTTGTTCTTGGCATTGTTATTGTCCTTGTTCATGGCATTGTTATTGTCCTTGTTCTTAGCATTGTTATTGTCCTTGTTCTTGCATTGTTATTGTCCTTGTTCTTGGCATTGCTATTGCCCTTGTTCATGGCATTGTTATTGTCCTTGTTCTTAGCATTGTTATTGTCCTTGTTCTTGGCATTGTTATTGTCCTTGTTCATGGCATTGTTATTGTCCTTGTCCTTAGCATTGTTATTGTCCTTGTTTTTAGCATTGTTATTGTCCTTCTTGACATTGTTATTGTCCTTGTTCTTAGCATTGTTATTGTCCTTGTTCTTGGCATTGTTATTGTCCTTTTTCTTGGCATTGCTATTGTCCTTCTTTCTGGCATTGTTATTGTCCTTGTTCTTGGCATTGTTATTGTCCTTGTTCATGGCAGTGTTATTGTCCTTGTTCTTAGCATTGTTATTGTCCTTGTTCATGGCATTGTTATTGTCCTTGTTCTTGGCATTGTTATTGTCCTTGTTCATGGCATTGTTATTGTCCTTGTTCATGGCATTGTTATTGTCCTTGTTCTTAGCATTGTTATTGTCCTTGTTCTTGCATTGTTATTGTCCTTGTTCTTGGCATTGCTATTGCCCTTGTTCATGGCATTGTTATTGTCCTTGTTCTTAGCATTGTTATTGTCCTTGTTCTTGGCATTGTTATTGTCCTTGTTCATGGCATTGTTATTGTCCTTGTCCTTAGCATTGTTATTGTCCTTGTTTTTAGCATTGTTATTGTCCTTCTTGACATTGTTAATGTCCTTGTTCTTAGCATTGTTATTGTCCTTGTTCTTGGCATTGTTATTGTCCTTTTTCTTGGCATTGCTATTGTCCTTCTTTCTGGCATTGTTATTGTCCTTGTTCTTGGCATTGTTATTGTCCTTGTTCATGGCAGTGTTATTGTCCTTGTTCTTAGCATTGTTATTGTCCTTGTTCATGGCATTGTTATTGTCCTTGTTCTTGGCATTGTTATTGTCCTTGTTCATGGCATTGTTATTGTCCTTGTTCATGGCATTGTTATTGCCCTTGTCCTTAGCATTGTTATTGTCCTTCTTAGCATTGTTATTGTCCTTCTTCTTGACATTGTTATTGTCCTTGTTCTTAGCATTGTTATTGTCCTTGTTCATAGCATTGTTATTGTCCTTGTTCTTAGCATTGTTATTGTCCTTGTTCTTAGCATTGTTACTGTCCTTGTTCTTAGCATTGTTATTGTCCTTGTTCTTGGCATTGTTATTGTCCTTGTTCCTGGCATTGTTATTGTCCTTGTTCTTAGCATTGTTATTGTCCTTGTTCTTAGCATTGTTATAGTCCTTATTCTTAGCATTGTTATTGTCCTTGTTCTTAGCATTGTTATTGTCCTTGTTCTTGGCATTGTTGTTGTCCTTGTTCCTGGCATTGTTATTGTCCTTGTTCTTGGCATTGTTATTGTCCTTGTTCTTAGCATTGTTATTGTCCTTGTTCTTGGCATTGTTATTGTCCTTGTTCTTGGCATTGTTGTTGTCCTTGTTCCTGGCATTGTTATTGTCCTTGTTCTTGGCATTGTTATTGTCCTTGTTCTTGGCATTGTGTTACGTATCGGCTCGTTTAAAGTAACATAAAGAAAAGAGTGACTACAACAAGCTTTGTAAATTTTAACAAAAATAATTTATTTCCCTAGAAAACACGGTGAAAAGGTAAAAATATGAAACAAGACTTACGATTTACGAAGAAGATCCAAAAATTTGTCCTAAAATTGTGAAAAACACATAAGTCCTGTGAATAAACAGTTCTAATTAAAGTAGTCTGAATCTCAATTCCCTTCCAAAATGGCGGATGATGACGTCAGACGAAGGTTTTACACAAGTGTCCAGAATTTTCACTGTGAATCACAATTTTGTACTGTTCTGTTCCAATCTAGAATTAATTTCACCAAATGTCTTTGTCCGAAGCCAGTTGTGTAGTTCTCCAGGGAAAATAGTTATTTAAAAGGTAGACGAAGTACAGCTATCATCAATAACAAAACACATGTTGTTCTACAAACGTATGAATGAACAACTCTTTCCAGCACAAAAGAATACCTTCTTCTTAAGGTATTTAGAAACTCTATAAGATGTTACAGTGTGACTCTCTAAGATGTTAAATATGACTCTAGACTAGTTCGCAGGTACCTGAGCGTTTAAAGCAAACTCATACGTCATTTCATGTACACGCACGAAGAAATCATGGTGATTTCGAAATCTCACGAACATAGTATAGAATGTCAACAAGTATTATTAGTAATGACCGTGGTCACAACCAATCATTTACATAGCTGTTTCCAACTGTTTACTTAATACGACAAAACAGTCTTGCAAAAATCATGCTTACGCGAGTCACATTTACGTTCTAAATAAACACGATGTTTCTAACAAAACATCAGACCCTGCAAACATAATCATCATCACAGTAATAATTATATTTAATGATATAAAAATGAAATAAAAAGAATTAGAAAGAATTCAAATTTTAACACACATGTAATTAAATTACAGGGTCATAACAATTGTTATTGTCCTTGTTCCTGGAATTGTTATTGTCCTTGTTCTTAGCATTGCTATTGTCCTTGTTCTTAGCATTGTTATTGTCCTTGTTCCTGGAATTGTTATTGTCCTTGTTCTTAGCATTGTTATTGTCCTTGTTCTTAGCATTGTTATTGTCCTTGTTCCTGGCATTGTTATTGTCCTTGTTCTTGGCATTGTTATTGTCCTTGTTCTTGGCATTGTTATTGTCCTTGTTCCTGGCATTGTTATTGTCCTTGTTCTTGGCATTGTTATTGTCCTTGTTCTTAGCATTGTTATTGTCCTTGTTCTTGGCATTGTTATTGTCCTTGTTCTTGGCATTGTTATTGTCCTTGTTCTTGGCATTGTTATTGTCCTTGTTCCTGGCATTGTTATTGTCCTTATTCTTAGCATTGTTATTTTCCTTCTTCTTGACATTGTTTTTGTCCTTGTTCCTGGCATTGTTATTGTCCTTGTTCTTGGCATTGTTATTGTCCTTGTTCATGTTTTTTACATTGCTAAAGTAGTTAGTATTCATCTTTCTACTGCGTTCATTTTCATCATCATAACCACAGTTGTTATGATACTCTGTTCCTACATGTCATGATACACTGTTCCTACATGTCATGATTGATTATGAAAACATTCAGGAATTTTAGATTAGCTCTGGTAAATTTTGCATTTGAACAAAATGGAGAAATCAGGTAACTTTGAGGTTGTGGAAATTTTAGTTCTGAAGAAAGCATGCAAAATTCAAAAAGGGAGAAGAAATAATCTCATTATTTTCTGAGTAGTGGTATTTATTAATAGACATATTTTTTATACTAGTGTACTGTTAGGTACACATTAGAAACAAGAAAAGCTTTGCTACTTTTGATGGACAGTTGGGTGCAGAGTGCAACTAACAAGGTATATCACTTTTCATGTACTGATGGGTACACAACAGAAACAAGAATAGCTCTGCAACTTTTGATGTACTGATGGGTACAGAGTAGAAATAAAAAGCTATATAACTTTTGATGTACTCATGGGTACAGAATAGAAATAAAAGCTGTACCATTTTTCATGTATTGGTGGGTACAGGTACCACTTTTCATATACTGATGGGTACAGAATAGAAATAAAAAGCTATTTTACTTTTGATGTACTGATGGGTACATGATAAAAACAAAAAATTGCTACTTTTGATGTACTGATGAGTACACAATAGAAACAAAAAGATCTGTTATATTGATGTACTGATGGGTACAGAGTAGAAACAGAAAGATCTACTACTTATTATATATTACAAATATAAGTAATACTTATTTTAGACCACATCTTGGGGTTTCCCTAAAAGTTAACAGCCAAACCAGATAATCTGGGTGGATTTAAATTAAGCCAGTCATTGTACATAGCTAGGTGCTGCAAAGAACTTACCTGTAATGTTAATTAGAAAATGTTTTTTTAAAAGAATGCAGCTTTAAAGCAATGCAGTCATTAATAAACGTTTTATTTACTTTGAAAAATATGATAAGGAAATAATGGCTTATCAGGAAGAAATTTGGTGGGTTGGGTCATGGGAAGTTTTTGGTCTGGCAACCTGTGGAAACCTGGTCTTCATTGTCATCATCATTTTCATCACCATCATCATCATCATTATCACTGTATTAACACAGCAATAACTTTTTCCCCCCACAGGGATAGGACATGGCCACTCAGACTTTATATTCCAGAAGCAAACCGGTTGACAGTTGCATACATGGATGGACAAGTTCGAACGTTTGACATTTCCAGGGTTTACCAGGTTTTGATTTTGTTATCAGATCTGTTTTTTCTTCGCTACATAAGCAGACAGCAACATTACACTTGTTGTCATTTTCTGGTGGTGACATATTTTTAAAGTTATCATACATTGCTATACAGTATTGCTTTATGGGATGGTTATCATAGCTTACTATACAGTATTACATTATGGGATGGTTATCATACCTTACTATACAGTATTGCATTATGGGATGGTTACCATGCCTTACCATACAGTATTGCATTATGGGATAGTTATCATACATTACCATACATTACTGCATTATGGGATGGTTATCATACCTTACCATACAGTACTGCATTATGGGATGGTTATCATACCTTACTGTACAGTATTACATTATGGGATGGTTATTACACCTTGCTGTACAGTATTGCATTATGTGATGGTTACCATACCTTACTATACAGTATTGCATTATGGGATGGTTAGCATGCCTTACCATACAGCCTTACAATATGATATAGTTATCATACCTTACTATGCAGTATTGCATTATGGGATGGTTATCATCCCTTATGATACGGTATTGCATTATGGTATGGTTATCACACCTAACCATACATTATAGTACCATACAATACTGCATTGTGTGATGGTTATCATACCTTACCATACGGTACTGCATTATAGTATATTCATACCATACTATACAGAATTGCATTATGGGATGGTTATCATACCTTACCATATAGTACTGCATTATGAGATGGTTTTCATACCTTACCATACAGCCTTACAGCATGTATGGTTTGACCATTTATGAACCTTGCTTGAGCATTAAGGGGGATATATAATGTTGGACTTGTTTTAGAAAAGTTTTAGATTTCATGCTATATTCTGTAGATGATGTGAGGCATGTTGTTCTAGCCTTTGCAGTCCCTACATACGTTTATCATGTTTTTTGCTTTTAATCATGATTGGGAGGCAGGAGTGGATGTATTGAGATCAAATTTGATACATAAATTCATATTGTATTTTACCCATATATAACACGTACCATGAACAGCATAAATTCATATTGTAATTTGCCCATATATAACACATACCATGAACAGCATAAATTCATATTGTAATTTGGCCATATATAACACGTACCATGAACAGCATAAATTCATATTGTAATTTGGCCATATATAACACATACCATGAACAGCATACTACAGGCCCAGTATTCTCAAAATATCTTGAGTCAGAAACTAAAGCCAAGGCTCTGAATTGGAACATTTTGACAATCTGTTGCATTAATTAGATTAATGTAAGAATCAGAGAACTTTTAGACTTTGATTTTATCCCCACCTTACCATATTTAATTTCATGGTGATGTGCATGTAATTCAAGCATCAAATCTAATTTAAGTATAATGCTGAAATCATTCTGAGAATACAGGGACAGCAGCTATCATACCTTTTGACATCGGAACAGGGATGACACTACTTACATAGAGTTATATACAGAAGAATAGCAATAACTATTCACTGTCTTATCTGCCAGATTGTAATGTGCCAGCAGGTCTTGCTCCAAACTGTTTCCAACTGGGTGGACTTTATATAATAAGTAGCATGTTGTCTGTAATATTTTCTGTTCTCTATGTTCATTTTTGTATAATTTTTATTTTTGCTAATTATTTTTTCATATGTAAAATAAATTTAAATGAAAACATTATCATTTTCTTTGCATAATTTGATTATGTTTTTCTGTACAAAAACTTAGAGAACAAAAAAATAATTATAATAATATAAAATACATGTAATATCATAGGCATTATGGTAGATGGTGATTTCCCAAGATTTTGACCCTGTTAAACTTTTACTTTCATCCAAAGGTAGCCCAATTCTTCTTTCCACTAAATAACTTGTAATGTTGAATTTCTAATGACAGTTTGTAAAATGAGTAACATTACATACAAGATTTTACATCAAGATTAGAAATGCACTTAGGGATTTGTGATAGTATAAAATCATAATTGTTGATTCATTGATTTATTAATGAATTGATTGATTGTGTAATTGGTTCTGTATTTAGGGAACTGGTAAATCCATGCTTATCCTCAAGGACTGGCAGGTTAAGAGCAGTGATGTGGACATGGACATTCCAGCACACAAGAAACCACCCCTTTGGATTTTGGATGTCACAGGGTCTAACACCACTTTCTGGGCTGTGGACTCACTAGGGCAAATAACTTGTTTACAAGATTTGAATCAAACAGCAAAAAGGGTATAAATTTTATTGTTTGGTACTTAGATAGTTCTCCAGTGTCAAGACCAAGCTTAGAGTTAAGCCCATGTCCCATTTTTAAAGATGACTAGAAAACTATGTCTCCATAAGGAATCTATTTCCAATGTTAAACCCAATTTCTCTTTGTCTTTCTTTTATAGAAACTCGGTTACTTTCACCAGCTACTATCTGAATGATCTAGCCATTGTAACTTCACTTCGACTTTGCTCATCTCAGCATTTTTTGCAACACCACAACAAATGGTTTTAGCCATTTCTGTCCTTCTGTCAGTCACACCTTGGTTAGGTTTTTAATTTTGGCCAGTTTAAGGCAATGAGGCAAGGCTTCCTTGTTGTATGAACACTTTTCTAGTTTTCTCAGAATCTTAGCCAATAAACTGCCTACATATTTTACTTTTTAGAAGGAAATAAAAAAAAAAAAAAAAAAACAGGAGATGCTTTCAGCTGATCAACTGAGAAATCTGTAACTCTGTAGCAGTATTACTTCACAGCTAAGTAAAAGAATATGTCATTAATTATTAGCACCCCACATCAGGATGCAGGAACCCTATAATTACTGTAATTATCTTATTAATCCATTTGTCCACTTATTAATTTTTTATATATATTTATATGTGTGTGTGTATATTATTATCAAAGTAAAAAAATGTGATCTTGATTGCTAGATCACACTGAGTTGTCAGCATCAGAAATTCCAGATCATTATGTGAGACAGTGTCAAGTCATGAATGATCCAAATTGACTGATGCTGACAACAAAGTGTCAAGTCATGATCCAGATTGATGCTGACAACAAAGTGTCAAGTCACGATCCAAATTGATGCTGACAACAAAGCAGTGTCAAAGTCATGATCCAGACTGACTGATGCTGACAACAAGCAAAGTGTCAAGTCATGATCCAGATTGATGCTGACAACAAAGTGTCAAGTCATGATCCAAATTGATGCTGACAACAAAGCAGTGTCAAAATCATGATCCAGACTGACTGATGCTGACAACAAGCAAAGTGTCAAGTCATGATCTAGATTGATGCTGACAACAAAGTGTCAAATCATGATCCAGATTGATGTTGACAACAAGCAAAGTGTCAAGTTATAATCCAGATTGACTGATGCTGACAACAAACAAAGTGTCAAGTCATAATCCAGATTGATGCTGACAATAAAGCAAAGTGTCAATCATGATGCAGATTGACTGATTCTGACAACAAGCAAAGTGTCAAGTCATGAACAAGATTGATGCAACGAAACATCAGCTAGCAATCATGATCAAATTACTA